>JAVQKC010032142.1:0-14107 GCA_036025475.1 Philypnodon macrostomus | reverse complement strand
CAGGTGATGAGTAGATCAGGTGATGAGTAGGTCATGTGATGAGTAGGTCAGGTGATGAGTAGGTCAGGTGATGAGTAGGTCATGTGATGAGTAGGTCAGGTGATGAGTAGGTCAGGTGATGAGTAGGTCAGGTGATGAGTAGGTCAGGTGATGAGTAGATCAGGTGATGAGTAGGTCATGTGATGAGTAGGTCAGGTGATGAGTAGGTCAGGTGATGAGTAGGTCAGGTGATGAGTACTGAGTGAGTTGTTATTATTTCTGCCTTTGAATAACTGCGTGAAATCTGTGAAAAAGGCTAAAGGCAATTTTTTTTTGTAAAAGTAGTTTGAAATGAAAGTAAAGAAATGTCTCTTTTGCTGAATGCTATTTTGTTATAAGTGTTTTATTGCTGAAGTGGTAAACAGACAAAAAGCCTTTGTTGTTTACTGCAAGAGAAATGCCACTGAATTGTGCTCATTATTACTGCTCTCTCTTTTTCTCTTTCTCTCTTTGACAATGCCACACAATGTTTTTGGTCCCAAATGTTTCTGTCATGTCGTGCAGTGGGCGTGGCAGCATATGTTCACGGGACAAGGGACCATATGAATCTCCATAGGATGGAAAACGCTTCAGACACATATTACAGTTCTGATCTAAAAATAGAGACAGCCCCATATTGTGAGGGACAGTGAAGATGCTGGGCAGTGGTTCAGAGATTTTAGACCAACCTATGTCAGTGGCCCGGGCCGGCATGGGTCTTCTCCACTGAGTTACAAACTTATAGGCGTCCAGTCGGATCTCGATGATGTTGTTAAGTAGAGCCAGGAGCGGGGCCAAGGGAAATGCTGCAACGAAGATGGTGGTGAAGCCAAACTGGAGAACTACAGAGAAGATAGAAAAATATTTATGGTGAAGAAATTGCATTGTGGGAGGTAGCAACAAACAAGTGATATCAAAACTACAATTGAAATGACCCAAATAACCCAAAAATAACCTATGCAGCAGGTACCATTGTAAAGGACCACACACGAGAAAGAAAAGCCAGCAGACATCAGGCTCAATGGGCAGAAAGCTGAACTCAAAAAGTCTCACCGTATGTTTTTTTATGGATTCATGAATACATTTAAAAGCAGTTATTTCTATGATGATTTCTCAAAATCTTTTTTGTTTTTTATATCTGTGCATCTCTACTAGATGTGGTCCTTGATTTGATTTGAGTTTAAGACCCATGCCATACAGTTTCGATTATTTGAATAATGAATAATTAGTAGTAATACAGCAAATCCTAGAAGAAGCATAAATGAACGCACTAGCAAAAACAACGGCACACATTTGCATTTCAATTGATGCGTAGCCAAATTAATTGATTAATAAAGAGAAAAACACCTACCCATTTCGAGGTACTCATCCACCAGCCCGTGTGCGTTCATGGGTTGCAGATTCCAGTCCTTGTCCCATTGAGGGAGCTGGGCTTTGCTGTCTACATTTTGCCCCCCGCCACCCCCTTTCTTCATCTTTCTTCGAGACCACCAGTTCTGCAGCAATCTGAAAAGTGTAGTACTGGTAAGTAGCTGGTAACTGTCAGCGCCAAGCAATTATTTTTGACAATCCAGCAAACTCTTGCAAGACCCCATTTCTAAAAGATTTTGATGCGTTTCTAGTCTTTCATATGATAATGAGGCATCCAGACAAAAGGTAATTAAACTAAATGCCAGTCACTTGAATTTACAATAGTTCTAGTTTACAATAGCCTCCACAATGAGTCGAATAGAAACGAACTGTGCGATTATACAATTACGTACGGATAACCCAGCTCCATGAAGTTGTTCCAGATTTGTTTGAAGAACATGATGACTCCCATTTGGAGGCATAAATCAATCAGACAGCCGCTCGGGTGACACTGGAGTAAATACAAGGGAATAATGTGATAATATAATATAATATCCAAATTTCATGCTTCATAATTTATGTCTGTGAGTAAATCCATTGATGTGCAGCATCTCATTTAGGTTGAGAGCCTACAGAGAATCCCGGTAATTAAGGGAGGGGCCTATTTTAGTGTGGCTCCAAGGTTACCAAACCACCTAAAAGTCAAGTTATAATGCAGGACTAAACCAAGATGTATCTGGGCCAAACTAGGGCTGAATACAGCAGGTCAGAAGATAAGATAAACCAGTGCTAAGCTTGGTATAAACCAAGGGCTGAATCTAAACCAGGTTTAAACCAGGTCTCAAATAGGACTAATACAAGAATTTCTGAGATAGGAAATCAGGATTAAACCAGAACTAAACCAGTCTATTAAAAATTGATGTAACCTATCATAAGAATATTTGACTTTTGGTGAATTGTGATTATATTGCAATTTAGATTCTGTATTTTTGTGACTAGTATACAGTATATCTACAAACACTGTTGAAGTTGCTTAGGGCTAAATCCCAGTGACGTGCCTGATTATGGGGAAGATTTATGGTCTGTGGTTTGTGGATACTGTTAGTTAGATATTCTAGCCTAATATAGCTCACATGGCTCTATCAAGAGAGTAGGATCATCAGACCAGTCAGTGCCAGATAATCAGAGCGCATTGTTTGGCTAATTGCTCTCACCTCCTCCAGTCTCCATCGATTGAAGAGTTTATTGTATTTCCCAGGCCTGCCGGCAAATCTGGAACAGTCAGAAAAGAGATTCAATCGGAGAAAACTGATGAACACTGAGCGGGGGAAAATCATATTAACTGTCATTATTATGTCCATCACATTTCTATGGAGGAGAGGGTAAATACTGATGCACAAAATTACCAAAAATAACTAGACTGTAGTGCTGGACGATATAATGTAAATGGCTAGTAATATAACCCAAATCTTCCCTCCAGCTAGAGCAGAAGGAGAAAGGAAGACGTCTTGGCTGCAGTCTTGACATGGGAGGCTGACATCAAACATTTTTGCACAATCCCCCCAATATAAACATGAATGTAGTTTATAGTTCATGGCAGATAGATAGCCATACCTTCCAAGAAAGAAAGCAATGTAAAAAGTTGAGCTGTTCAAATTCACAAACTGGAACAAAAACATCTTCAGAGAAAAGCTGTTCTCCCATTCTGACTCGGTCCGGGGGTGCTCTGGAGGGCACAAGGGCGGGAGATTATTTTAATCTGAACAGACCATCTGGGACGCAAGACATAATGAAGATGTAAATACAGGCAATCACGTGGACGCTGCTTACCTAAATTAGTGAGCAGATAGGACACCTTCTCATAGACCTAGAAGCAAACATGGTGACTGTCATCAACCAGCAACCACTCGGCAGAGTTTTGAACATAGTATAATCAGGGCTGCACAATATCTCGCAAAATGATCTCAAAATTGGCCTAATGCAAATCCATATGGCAAGAAACTAAACTTACATGTCTGGAGAAATGTTTTTGTTATCACCAAAAAAAAGAAGAAAAAAAAGATCATTACTGAATTTAGATATGGTTTCGTCTTTCGTAAGCCACAGTTTAGCCAAATATTTGACCAGTGAGTCCAGAGCCTTCTATCTCCTCATAAATTAAAACCCAGCCTCGTATAAACTGTGCTTCCTATATTTATAGTTAATATAGGCCAAACTTTATTAAGATAATCCAAATATTCATGAATCATATCATCATTGCACAATTGTTATGCTTTTGAAATGTTGTGGCGCCCTAGTTATATATAAATCTTTTGTTTAAAACATTTGTGGTCAGACAGCGCTAGCAGAGACACACACCACATTGAGAGACATGATGATCATAAAGTTGATGCAGACGCCGGTGCCAGAGGTCGCAAACTGCCAGTTCTTCTTCACGAAATGCCAGTTAAAGGAAGCGAATGTCTTCATGGCGATGAGACGGAATACCACCACAGCAAAGACAGCGGCCAGGACGAGGGAGATCTGGACACAAATGAGAAACAGACAAATGTTATCCATGCATGGATCTGGTTATAGTTTTGAACACATTTTAAAACAAAGCCTCCCATAAAAATAAACCGGCTGTTAATAAAATACAATTACACCAAAGTCTTCTGAAATGTAGGCATTTAACAGCGTGGAACACATTTTTATCCCTGGTTTAGTCCTGGTTTAGACCTAGTTTAGACACAGTTTAGACCTAGTTTGGACCTGGTTTAGTCCTGGTTTAGTCCTGGTTTAGTCCTGGTTTAGACCTGGTTTGGATCTGGTTTAGACCCGATTTAGTCCTGGATTAGCTCTGGTTTAGTCCTGGATTAGACCTGGTTTAGTCCTGGTTTAGCTCTGGTTTAGATCTGGTTTAGTCCTGGGTTAGACCTAGTTTAGTCCTGGTTTAGACCTGATTTAGACCTGGTTTAATCCTGGTTTAGTCCTGGTTTAGATCTGGTTTAGACCTGGTCTAGTCCTGGTTTAGTCCTGGTTTAGTTCTGGTTTAGTCCTGGATTAGTCCTGGTTTAGCTCTGGTGTAGACTGGGTTTAGACCTGGTTTAGTCCTGGTTTAGCTCTGGTCTAGACCTGGTTTATATCTGAGTCTGAGGTTGTACTTGACGGAAAGGAACCCACTGCTCTAAATCAGACTATAAACTATGTCTAGGCTGGCCCATCCAAATGAAGAATAGCATCCCAAATGTTGATAGTGTAAGAGCACTTAAATTATGTGTCTACAAATGTGCTATCTTTTGAGCTATTCAACTAGTTCATTGACACTGTCGATGTGTTTGGCTGGTGCTTTGTAAATGTACAAGAGAAGATAATGCTGCTTGGCTAAGCTTCTTTATAGCAGCCTTTCTACTTTTTTACCAGGCACAAAAAAATATGAAATTAAAGGGATGAATACATCAGAAATGATAATAGCGTAAATGTGGAGTTATAATTATCACAAAACTAATATCACTTAAATGCGTAAGTCATCCAGCAGGTGGAGTTGTTTAGCTTCGACTGCTTCACGCTCTTTCTCTAAAGGGGGCATACAAACCACCTGACATCCACCATAGAACATAAAGCACAAAAAGGGCAGATTATTATATCAAAGCATTTACCATAAAGAATATCCCTGACACAGACAGCATGAGCCGGCTGACTTTATCCGGGAAAGGCTGGAAAGGCTCGGGTTTTCCAGATATAGGATTCACCCTCTCCACTCGGGAATATTTGGCTTCGAACTGAGGCCGCAGCTCCTCCTGGTTCACACACAACACACATACCAACACATGTCTGAATGAACTAGAATTGAACCCAACCCTGTATTTACCAGTGTCACAGTTAGGAGCTAATCAAATAGCAACTGATCTATTTGTAGATATTGATGACGCACCTCTTCTTCCTCCCAATCAATGAGATCCCAGTCGTAGGTCAGTTCCGCTCTCCTCCTTTTCCAGAACTCCAGGAAAACCGTCGCTGCAAAAGGGCACATCAGCAGGAATCAATCCCACTATTGAACAGTATTGATGTTAATATGTAACAGACAATTGTACTAATCAAGTGCAGGTTGTAGCTCATAGGCCTTTCTCAATGAACTATAACAGGGTACAGTGGCTAGTACAAAAGTGAATCCATCAGCTATTAATGGGTCCATATTATATAAACGTGTAATAATGTCAGAATGTCAATAACATACTCTGAGTTGGCATTGGCTGTAGTAGTGAGAGCAGCAGGGGGAAAGAGGGCCTTAAAGGGTCATGCATCTAAGATTTCTTCAGCAAAGGAAAAACAACAGCATGTATCCATACAAAAGACATGCCTTTTTAAATGCAAAGCTTTATGTACAAAAAAACCCAAATGCTTGAAAAAAAATGCATAATATGGTCCTATATATATATATAACTGAATGCAGCCACTAGTTTACGATGCTTCCTGTAAAAAGTGGCACCAGCAAATAGGTTTTACTAGGATAATGTTCCCCGCATTTCCTTTGTCCGCCAGGATCCATTTTATGCCGAGAGAGACTTCAAAAAGTAAAGCTTATTGTTGGCAGACTTCAGACCGGAGGCACCGTTTCTTTGTTTTACACTCCCCTCAATATAATGAGGTTTGTATTCATTCTCTTTCCATGTGTTACAGTTCAGTACTGATACATGACACTGGAACAACAATATGGTAAGATGGCGGCTTGTCAATTGTACATCTGGATTATTGATATATGAGGAAATTCTAGTCTTATGCACACAGGCAGCCTGACTGACAGACAGCAATGGAAAATAGAAATTGCATATTGATAATGATGGACTAGATTCAGTTCAGTTGTCAGGTGTATTGTGTGTATGGGCAATGCTACATACTATTTAAGAGCTATTTAAGATGAGCAATTAAAACTGACCTTGGCATTCAATTACAGCAGTCTAAGCCTCACACTCACTCTTTTATTAAGCTACTCTGTCTAATAAACTTCTCCTGTGAACTTAACTAACACACAGTTAAAGGCACTTGAAAGAAATCAGAGCCCCATTACCGGCTGTGAAAGTTTTTTTGCAGCTTGACCCACTTTTGGGCCACTTATTAGGCCCCCTTTTAGGTAGACCATGTATTTAATAAAGTGACCCTAGCGTTACAACTTTATGGTGACTTTTGTACATTCAAAATGTTCATTCAATGTCATCTGCATGGTATTTTTGACAACAATATTTACTAGAAACTGGATTGCTTACTTAATATTTTATTCAGCAGACCTAAGTGTTAAAACTGTATCTAGCACATTTGTTGAACTAGACTGTACATTCATATTTCCCAGTGTTGCCCTATCTCCATCACAAGAAAAGAAAGAGAAGACTTCTTTTTAGATGCCTGCAGTCCCTGGGGCTCACCAATTGGTTTATCGGCATCACAAGCGCTAAGACCTAAAGTACTCTCAACCCCGCTGCAGCTCCTCTTGCTCGGGTCGACATTTGCCAAAACCATCCCACATGAGCCGAGATCCAGACCACTGTCAAAGAGGCTTCAGGACCTCCTCCACTTGGCTCAGTCTGACCTGTACTTAGTATTTAGCCCAGACACCCTCACAGTGGGCACAGTGTTCTTGTTGGAGGCAGGCTGTTATTTAGCGCTGGGTCGACAAATGAACACTTAACACTTAAATAGAAATGTTATAATGAAACCAAGCTGTCTGGAATATAGCATTGTCATGGTGTATGTAGATTTGACAGCTGATAGATTAGGTCTTCAGGCTGAGAAATGATTGTACTAATTACATTGACACTTGACCTGCGCTTGATACCGAGAGAGCAGAAATCCAATGACATCAATCCATTTGTAAATATAGTGTTTACAGTTAATAGCATCTGTTTGGTGATAAATACTCAAGTGTTTGTCTCTTTTGTGGTACTTAATGTACTGACTAGGATTGATATAAAGAAACTATCAAGTAACTTAATACCAATAAGTCTACATACCCCAAATAGCCATGAAGATCGCAAAAAACACAGTCCCTCCATTGTCAAATAGATGAGTAACCTGGAAAAAAGACATACAGTATTACTTCACAATGGTTACTTCAGAATTATAATTATTATGGATCATTTTATATTAGGGTCTATCACAATAGGCAAAGACTTGATATAAAGTGAAAAACTGCACTTACCTTTGCATACACGCAGCTGTCACTCAGTGTCCATGGCTCACAGTTATCATCACACATCGGACACATGATGGTTGTGTTGGCTTCACAAATCTCTTTACTGAAAGGTAAAAACAAGAGCAAAAAACGTATGTAAAAGCAAAGGGGTCTAAATAATATATGTTGTAATCGTATGATAGACTGACCTCACTTGGCTAGAGTCCATGGTGAAGAGGCCATAGAGGAAGACAAAGAGACCTACTAGCGCAGCAGGGATCAACATTCCCGTGTACCAACCCAGCCATGCAAAGTACAGACCAATCTTCTCTCCAAAATACCTCCTGGGAGGGTAAATAACAGAGGTTAGAGTTCAACAACACCAGCTCAATTTAATCTGATCCTTGGAGAGCTGGCAGCAGATAGTGCACTTGCCTTGGCGGGTTAATGAATGGGGCTGTTGTGGATCCCAAAGGTCACTGTGAGCAATGCTGTGGTGAAAAATGAATCAATGCAGCGATCCCTAAACAATTCTCAAGGTGCCCTTGAGCAAGACGCTTATATAACGACACAGAGGGGGGCTGCTCAGTGGAAATAACATACCAGGGTTAACTCCCTGGTGGTTACAGTATGTTAAGGGTGATTACCAATGAGCTAGGACATGTCTGTGATACTGTTCCGCCTGCCCTTTTGTCTAACATACACTCCATGGCCACTTTATTAGGTAAACATTGAATTTCATAAAGTGGTTATAGTCTGTTGCTGCTGTAGCCCATCAGCTTCAATGTTTACTATTTATTCCATTCAGAGACTGTTATCGGCATACAGTTGTAAAAAGGCTTATCTTAGTTACTGTAGCTTTTTATCATTTTATTATCATGGTACTGCTCACTGGATATATTATTCAACAGACCTTGTTGTTTAAAGTGCATCTAGCACACACTGAGTAAGACTATACATTAATATTTCCTCTATTCCAGTATTTCCCTGTCTCCATTATGAGCTTAATATCATCTGTGTCTGTCAGAAATGTGGCTAAAAGCAGCGTGCTGTGAGCTAACCCAATGCTAAAATAATAAAGTCTATGCCAAAACCAGCCCAGACCAGTGTTGTCTCTTGTTTTATGAATCTTACAGTAAAACACAGTTTGTGGTTTGGGGGGGCACTTAAGTATTTTTCCAGTCTTTGTGCTGAGCTAAGCTAATTGCTTCCTGACTCCAGCTCTTTACATAAAACACAGACAAGAGAGTGGTGTCAATCTCATCCATCAGCAGATGAGAACAAAAACACATTTAAAACATTGGCATCAACATAATCAGGTGTGAGTGATGATGGATCATAAAGCATGTGAAAGGCCCCCTATAGCCTATGTCTATGCCTATAAGCCTACTATGTAACCTAAAAACTAAAAAGAACGTATACATTTTTAAAAATTCAGGAGGTCATGTTGAAAAAAAGGCAAAAAATACAATGTAAAGACTACATGACATAAGCCTTGATGTAAGTTTTAAAAAGTAATATTAGCAAATTATAACTTAAAACCTGACAAATCACAAAAGGCTCTACTTTTTAGAATGTGGGTCCCACATGAACCAGTTTGGGGAAAAACTGCTATTAATTATGGAACAGTTTTCAATTATATTCATTCATTAACTAGGTCACTTCATTTTAATAACTCCTGACAACTGCATTTTCCTAGTGTAATTTAGGAATTCTGCTGACACGAATAACCTCACTATGACCCACAGCTCACAGCACAGAACATATCAATGTCGTTTTAAGTTTGATTGAAGACAGACTGACACTTCTAAATAACCAGAAACAGTCCCACATGATACAGTCTTTACCTGATCAAGTCCAGAGGCTGGTATTTGTACCACAGTCCCCATCGGGCCCAGCGCTCGTACAGGAGGTGCCTGTGGTTCTGTGCTCCATGCGTCTTAATCGGATGCCTGCTCTTGTACCCACCCTTTTATTACAAGAAAAACAAAAGCATTCAAATTATTTCAGCACGAATTATGTTCAACAATATATGCTCTCACCTCATGAGGCGGAAATGCAGCCTCATATGTGTTGTTGCCCAATAACCGGTTGATACCTAAAGCAGAATAAAACACACTTTATTATCTATGGATGATGCACAATTGTTATAAAAGCAATATCAAAAAGTCAGTCCTGGTCTTTATTTTTTAAAAGGGGTGTCAAATATTTTACTACATCTTTATGTTCCTGAAAAGCTATGCATTTTTAAAATACACATAAGTATTAGTGAATGCCTGCAGGACTTATTGCAGGTTGCAGACTGAACAAGACAAAAGAGAATTGAATTGTTTCCGCTGGTCTTGTCTTCAAGGGAGCGTAGTATAAATGTGGAAAGGATAACAGTTTCCCATAGTATAATAGAGCATTGTTTGTTATGCCTTGACTGACAGTGTAGATAGTGTTTGCATTGAATAAACGGATTTTCCAGTCTTGCCTCTGAGCTGATCTTTGTTGGAAAGTAAAGTGGTCAGCAGTGCTCAAATATTAATGTGCTATCCTTTTGGGGCTTCAAGGCTGAACTTTAATCAGTAGTCAGTGTCATGTCGGGCAGAAGGGAGAGGGGAGCTAGTGAAGAGACTGTTTGAAGGCAACAGCCAAAGCGAGAGAAGCCTCAAGATAGTGAATCTAATAGCCCTTTAAAACAACACAATATTCGGGCACACTTTATTTTACAGAGTCCATAACTACATTGTATCTACCTCATTAAGTACAATGTAATACACTGTGTGACAAACTGTAATAATGTGTAACTACATTGTACATACAGAATGGTTAAGGTTAGGGTTGGGGTTAGGGTTAGGTACAATGTTGTTATTACAGTTTGTTACACAGTGTATTACATTGTACTTAATGAGGTAGAGACAATGTAGTTGGGGCAAAGTAAAATAAAGTGTTACCCAATATTCTTGCTCTCTCTTGGGCTAGTGGGTTTGCTTTTAGGTTTCAGATATTCACTGAAGTAATGACAAGAGTAATTTTGCTTGCATTTTTATTTTCTGTGATTTTGAACAGTTTGCAAATTGTGAAATAATATAAAATAATGCTGTTTAATTCTGTATCCACATTGTCATTATTACATTATATTATATTATATATTTGACAGTATAATGTGTACATCTTTTAATATAATATTTTTAGTCCTTCCTTACTTTTCTTGGTAGCCGCAGCCTCCTCGACTTAGTATATAGTGATGAGATAGTGAGAGAGGGCGAAAAAGACAAGCGCTCATTGTTTGGGGGAGGGTGGTGGTTTTGTAGTGTTGCTTTGAAATAACTCACTAAAACAGACAAGGTGTCCTACATTATACAGTACAAGGAAGTCGGAAATGTTTCATACCCATCTTTGACTTGCTGTCCTCGTACTTGGTCCGCTGCAGTAGATGATGGACTATTCTGCTTCGGGTGGAGTTGGAAAAAAAGGTCTCTTTGTTGTTGATAGTGAAGCTGCAAAGTAAAAAAAAATCAGTCTTTACGCTGTTTTACAGTCCACACTATACTGTATCAAGCCATTCTGTCAAGGCCCTAAATGTGAGCCTTGGGAAGACAATGGGATGCTTGTTAAAACTTCACGGTGTTAAGTTTTTTTTTTTTTCCCAAGTGCCATTACTTGGGAAGGACGAACACATCCGACAAGTGGGAAAGTGATGAAGGTCCCTTGCCAAATGATACATGATGCCTCCCATCAAGAAGCTGTGGAAAAATAATCATTCATGGACATCTGCTGGTGCATTTCAATATCTTATTCATGATTGTCTAGTGGCTCACAGCTATCAAATATACAAGATGTCATGGTGAAATTTTTATCTCGATTATTATTAGCTACCCCAACTCTAAAGGCTATAGGATGACATGGAAAATTAGAGGAAATTGTTGATTAAACTATACTGGATGGAACTGATACAGCAAAGTGTGACACGCTTTCTGCTGGAAAAAATATGGCTGTCTGCATAAATATACAGCAAGGTAAGTAACAGCACCTGGGGTAAGCTGGGGGCACACCTGGAGGCACACACCATGTAAACAAGTTTAAGTCTGATTTGTCTCTAGTTTCCTTTCCCTTTTTCCTTTTTCTGTCTTTTATAAAAATAAAGACAAAAAATAATCTGAGCCCCTTGTCAATGTTTCACTTTGATGTATGGTCTTGTATGCTTCTTGCCAGATGTGATTTCATTTGGGCTCCAGAAAGTGTATATTTAGGAGACCCACCAATGAGTTTCCCCTGCTGGCCGTCTCATTACCTTCTGTTCCTGTGTCGCACAAATCATGAACATAAAGACTTCTTGGGGAATTACTTTGGTGAGAATAATTAACTTTTAGCTCACTGAATAAGATGTTGAAAGAAGAGGTTAAGCGGTACTGGTCAGTCTGAAGACTTTCCTGCCCAGGGTGTGAAGTGAGGTATTCATTCAATCCATAACACTCCACTTTATTTTATATATTTATTAATTTATAATATTAATTTATTATTTATTTCATTTATTGTCACATTTTCTAAAATATCCATATTACACATACTTAAATACAAATAAATATGCAGGTTAAGATTAGTCAGGACTGTGTTAAAAGCAGATCCTTACTGGTGCATGCGTGCTCTGCTGAACGGCGCTGTGTAGCAGTCTGTCTCCTCTAGATCGGGCAGTGCCTCTTTGTCCAGCTTCATGGGATTTCTGGGCAGCCAGCTCTTTATTTGTCGACACCTCAGATGAAACCAGCTGCGTGGACACAACAAGCATTATCTCCAGCTCCCAACATAGTGATTCCTATTAATTCAGAATTGTTTAATCATAATGTAAATGATACAAATGGTATATTGTGATTTCCATTTTGAAACAGGCATCTATGTTAGATAATGTGACACAAAATGTATTTAACACACACACTTCAATTTACAAAATATTCCCAAATCTTGCCAAATCTTTGGTGTTAATAGTGTACAAAACTATTATTAACACAATACTGCCTCCATAGAAATGTTGCCTATATATCTCTACATAGTACCTTTATGCATATGCTATTGTATTCCCTGCACCTGGGAGCCACTGGTGAACAATGATATACAAAAATAACTTGCTGAATCCATTCAAAAAGCAGATTATTTTTGATTCTGCACTCATAACTCAGCTGAATGCATGCATTGATTTCCCACTCAGGCTTGTATGAATAACCTAAATGGCAAGGCAAGGCAAGGCAAGGCAAGTTTATTTGTATAGCACAATTCATACACAAGGCTTCTCGTGTGCTTGCAGAAAAGATATATGAAACACTACAGTCTGCTTCGATACATCTTGTTGATTAATATGTGAGGTGGCTGCTCTAAAATGGATTGAATGAAAACAAATGGAGAATCATCTGCCGAAAGTATTGCTGCCAGAGCTAGTTTTATGTAGCATTGGGGACAGGTGCTGATATGTAACTATTGGACGTTACCAGGACTGCTACGATTTATTCAGCTTTAGGGAGGATGTAAAATTGTGTCTCAAACCATAGGTAAACATATAAAGCCCATTTACTACCCAAATAGGCTAATGATAGTCATTCTTCACACGCTTCAGTACAACCATTTACACGAGTTTGTTCTTGAGAGGGAAGGTGGGTAAGTGATTCTTTTGTCTCATCTGCGTGTAGGCGTGTTCTGAAATTAAGCCGATGACTTCGAAAGTAGCATTATCTTCATATGGACGTTTCATTCCCTTACTGGCCACATTATTAGGTAGACCCTGTAGATCTTCAACCCCTATAGCATATCTGTTTCAAGGTTTGACACTGTGCACATTCAGAGATAGCTGTCTACAGAAATATATTGCCATAAAGTTTATTTGAGTTACTGTTGCCATCACAGGATATCTCTATATCTAGCACAAACAACTATGCCATGTTTAGCTAATTGTGTTAATTAGAACTTCAATTCATGTATAAAGTGGCCAGTTGGTTGTATACAGAGTGCAACCAATATGTATTTTTTTCTTTTTCTTCACATTTAACTCAGATCTGCATGGTTCACTACATGTAGGGCATTTCTAAATATGGGCCTAAAATTAGACACAGGTGAGACTCTTCACAGTGCAACCTACATTTGAGAAAAATTTTAATACGCTATTCAGGAGCTTGCTGAATGAATTGTTTGTATGTAGCCATCACATCTGTCCAAGGAACGTTTACTGCATACATCTTTATTGTGTCTCTATTGGATACTTTTCTACAGCTTGCTAAATTACTTTGAAACTAGCTACTTTCAACAAAGCCACTCTGGGCAGGCTGCAAAAAGGGTATCATTTCCAGCCTCTAATTATGCCCTATGTGACTTTGTTGAAATAAAATTAGCTATACATCATTATATATTACTCTCTCCTCATTGCTGTTTTTTTCTCAAAAGGTACATGTTATTAACAAAATACTCTGTTGTGAAGCGCTTTGGCTCTTTATAAATGCACCCATCCACAGCTGAATGTGTTTGGTCGAGGTATGGTAAGCACGCCTCAGGGCAGCTGTGACTTCAGAAGTAGCTTACTATATCTAATGTGTGACTGTAAAGAATGAAAAATGCTCTGTTGTG
>JAVQKC010032134.1:0-12293 GCA_036025475.1 Philypnodon macrostomus | reverse complement strand
TTCCCATGTTTGTCATGGTCTGGGGCGGGGCCTCTTAATTGCTCGTTAACAATATTAAAACCCTTAGAAATCACACAATGTCTGATTAAGGTGCCCGTTGGTGACAGTTGTAGCAGACGCATGGGGCAGACGTATGGGGCTGTTTTGCCGATATACACCTTGCTGTCGGGGACGACAGCACAGGCCTAGTTATTATATACACATTTTTTTTTCTTCTTCTTATTTTAGGACTACACATTTAACATACCAAACACTGAAAACATATATATTTGATTTGTTATTTACAGGTAGTGGAGAAGACCAATCCCACTGAGGCCGTAGGTGTGGTGTGCAAAGTGGACGGCCGGTATCAGGTAGTGGAGTACAGTGAAATCACCTTGGCGACGGCAGAGAAACGCAGCACCGACGGACGACTCATGTTCAATGCCGGGAACGTGGCCAATCACTTCTTCAGCTTCAACTTCCTCAAAGACATTGTCGAGTAAGGTCCTATATTATACTTTTTTGCACATTTAGCAGTCTATTTTGGATACATTTAGGTTACCAGTTTTCACAACATAACTAGGCCTGTGCTGTCGTTCCCGACAGCAAGGTGTATATCGGCGAAACGGCCCCATACGTCTGCCCCGTCTGCTACAACTGGCACCAATGGGCACCTTAATCAGATATTGTGTGATGAGGGTTTTAATATTGTTAATGAGCAATTAAGAGGCCTCATCCCCAAACCATGACAAACATGGGATTTGGGACATGGGAAATTTTGAAAATTCCCTAAAACTACATTCTTCTTTTAATCTATAGGGGGCGCTATAGAGGTAACTGTCATCATATTAGTCTGATGTGTTCAGGGCAAGTCGTTTTTGAGTTATCGCGTTCACAGGTAGGATCTGTGGACGTGGACATGGACGCAGACGAACAACGATGTGATTCCATAATATCGTCGTTTCGCCGCTATAATAAAGAATGCTACAATAGCGCCCCCATGTTTTTGACCCCAATGGGACAAACAGGAAGTCTGCCACTTTGGATTGAAATTGGGAAATCAGATATATTTGACAGCCTCTATCTTGCACATACAAGGTTTGGGGGTGGGGCCACTTATTTGCTCATCAACAACATTAAAACCCTTAGAAATCACACAATGTATGATTAGGGTGACAGTTGTGGTAGACGTATGGGGCGTTTCCCCGATATACACCTTGCGGTCGTGTAGGACAGCGTAGGCCTAGTTATCTAATACAAGTTTTGTAGAGCTCCCACTTGGACTCGATGACAAATGCTCTGATTAGACACTTTTCTCTTTAAGACAGGAACAAACAATTTGTGCCGGTTTTTGGGGTTTCCAAAAATAAACTGTAACCACTTTTTACATCTTTTGAAATATAAACAAAGCCTTGACATCCTCACAGTCGAACACACATATTCTCCAATCAGATATGTGGTTAAATGGTGGTAAGCTAGCAAAGTAACAACAATACTTATCTGGGTGCATTTGTTGACAGTGCAGGAGCGCCCCTATTTTGTTACATCACTTACAGGTGAACTCTATGGTGAATCTGTATTCAGCTCTTGGAATAGATCATCATAATTACTCAAAAATGTGTGAATGAAACACAACTTTGTCTATGCATTTGAGGTGTAACATTATAATGAGGTTAAAAGCTCAGAAATGTGAAAAATATTAGAAAATGGCTCATAAACCCAACAGGAAGTCGGTCATCTTGGTTGGAACATTACATTTTCACACACCTTGTACTTGAAATATGATTTCCTTGGGTTTTCTTCTGAAAGCTACCAAACTCAAAATTATCTTAACACAAGCTGTCAGAAGTGACCAATTAATGTTTTGATAAAATATTGAGCTGACCCACCACAAAAATGCCAACTGTGGAACTGGGAGTTTTTAAAGGTAAAGTTTAAAGGTATGTCTATATAGTTGGAAAGTATGAGCCCCCAAGATAGCATGCCCTATGGAGGTAAAAAGTCTTAGGTCTCTTAGTCTAATAAAATGGTACTTGGAAAGTCAACTATTTGTTGAGAACCACTGCATTATAAATATCTAATCACGTTTTTTTTTCTACTATCAGGAAATATGAACCAAAGTTGCAGCACCATGTAGCCCAGAAGAAGATCCCGTACGTGGACACAAACGGTCAGCTCGTCAAACCCGACAAGCCCAACGGCATCAAGATGGAGAAGTTTGTGTTCGATATCTTCCAGTTTGCCAAGTGAGTAGAAATTCAAGAAAATATTACTTTGAACTATACTTCTGGTTCCATGTGTTCATTTGGCTGTAGACTGTTTAAATGTTTGTAAAGAGGGCGTTCTAAATTCTAAAATGGAGGCAAGAGTGAAGCTGACCGCAATACATTTTATCTGGAGAAATTACCTCCAAATATCACAAAACATGAATAAACAACTGACACAAATTCAACAATTTTGTCCAAAAACGAAAACTAGAAAGCACTCTGAGAGCCCAGACCGCCGCCAAGGCAGCTCATTTTAATGGTTCATTTTTAGAATCTAATCTTTCTTTGTGTCATTACTGACCTTCCCTAAAAATGTCTTCCAAATCCGTTCAATACTTTGCGTTAAGTTGCTAACACACATCAAAGAAACAGACAAAGAAACAAACAAAGGAATGTGGCAAAAGAACAGTGTTTGTTTGCGGACATTTTGTGACACTTTAGAGGTGTCTGCCACAAAATGTTTGAAGTCACAAAATATAAATAAACAAAATGGTACAAAATGTCTTTGGCGAACATTTTGTACCATTTTGTTTCTTGATATTTTGCAACATTTGGAGCTAGTGCTTAATTTCCCATTCTAGAATTTAGAACTTTCTGACAAACATTTTTAAAAGGTCTGTAGGTCCAGTAGTTGAGGCCTTCCAAACTCAGGATGGGGGCTTTATGAGCTTTTCCTCTACATGACTTCAGCTATGAGTCATGCCATTACTAATACAAGTGTACATCTAATGAAAGTATTCCTGTAATGATTGAGCAATGGAAAAGCACCATAGACAGCGCCAGAGTCTTTTGAGGTCTATTCATTAAGTTTATAAACTGGAAGAGAAGTGTTGGAGAGAGGATGGAGTGTATCCAAACTGGACTGGTAGCATAAAAAGGCCTAAGTGAGACCACTTAGGAAAAAGAGGAGAAAAAAAATGTGAAACATAATCAGAGAAAGAGATTTGCTTAAACGTTCACTCAACAGGCGGGTGGTGGTAAGCTACCTCTGTCACAGCTGCCCTGGGTCAGACTTACCAGCCAATACAATTTTTCCCTCTTTTTTGATTATTATGAACCTGGCATTGTTACAGTAAAAATGATGATGAAGAGCAGAGCATAAATGAATGTATCACAAGTTTGTATCAACAATCTTTAACAATCTTCCAGGATTAGCAGTCATAACCTCATATCACGATTCATTTTTTTATTGTCATAAAGGTAGGTAGGTGGCATATGTTGCTCAAGGACACATTAGTACTAAACACCTGGGTATTTAACCACCAACCTTGTGGTAGAGTTGTAGTGACCAGATTTTGATACCAAAAAATCATTTCCCAGTAAATTAATTAATTAGGATTAATTAACAAGCCAACCCTCTGGTTATAGGATCTACATTTTGCTTTTCCAGTAATTAACTTTCTTTCCTCAGTACGTTTGTAGTGTACGAGGTGCTCAGGGAGGATGAGTTCTCTCCTCTGAAGAACGCAGACAGTCAGGACGGTAAAGACACGCCCACCACGGCCCGACACTCCCTCATGTCTCTCCACCACCGCTGGGTCCTGAACGCGGGGGGGCACTTCATTGATGAAAACGGACGACGAGTGCCCGCTATCCCCAGGTAATCCCATAGATGTGTTAAAGCTGCACTACCTGATTTATTTTTTATTCTTTTTTTGGCTTTAGTGTGTTTTTTTTTAGCAAGCTGTTTAACCAGTCACACGCTTCCACAAGAAAAGGGCGCTCTAATTGGTTGATACATCCATTATCTATCCAGAACTAGAATCTAGAAGAAGTATAACGTTACCTCATTCACAGCTATTTGATTTTGTTTGTACAAAATATTAAAAGCCAAATCTAGATGCTCGTTATTCTCATACTTCCTGGTTTGTGAACGTACGAGACAGTGTGCTCTCCATGTGTGAGACAGTAGGAGGGTTTTGGGAAGAGGGGAGAGCGAGCGAGGGTATGTTAGTTGTTCATTTTGGAAGTTTTTTTGCCTTCTTCAGTTGTATTGATAGGACAGTAGTGCGACAGGAAACCAGGGAGAAATGCGTGTAGTGACATTCGGCAAACTCGAGAGCCGGATTCGAACTCACGACGCCGGGTCGAGCATTTCAAGCCCTGAATATGGGCCGCACGCTCTACCAATGCTCTTCCCAGCTTAAATGTTTTTTTGCACAGTTTCACAAAATCAGGTTGTGCAGCTTTATTACTCTCTATTTAGTCCTTTGGGTGTCTGCTGAATGGTTTCGTTTGAACGTACTTGTATCCCATGCAATGTTTCCAGAGAGGACGTGTCAGGCAGTGCCACACTCGATGTCAACAGAAAGTAATTATCCCACTGTAGAAGTATTAAGTGCATGGTGATGGGACTTTGGCTTCTCTCTTGCAGCTATGCAAAAGATTTTAACAGTGACTTCTGATTCTTCATGTCCCCTTTCCTTCAGTGCCACTCAAAATGATGCTCTATGCCAGTGGTTCTCAAACTTCACACGCCTCTGAAGATTTATGGCTTTCAAGTACCATTTTAGACTAAAACCTAACCACTAAATTAAAAATAAAATAGAGTTTCTGCTGTAAAATATATGACAAGATCAGGAAAATACAGCGATTTCTAATCCAGGACTAAATAAGCACTAAAACAAAAAGTATAGTATACAAGTGTATAAAGTGTAAACCAGAACTAAACTAGGACTAAACTTTGACTTAACCAATGGCTCGACCAAGCAAGGTTTTGACCATAACTAAATATACAAAATCAGGACTATACCATATCTAAACCAGAATGAGATAAATGGACACATTTATATAGCACTTCCTTTCCTCTGGGTACTCTGGTTTCCCCCCGTTACCCTAAAAACATCCACATCAGGCTAATCCTTCAGCTAGGCTCATCCTAACCAAGACCAAGGCACAGATCTGGAGATGGGTTCCCAGGCGCTGCACTGCGGCTGCCCACTGCTCCCAACAGGTTGCCCCAGGTGGGTTAAGTGTCTTGCCCAAGGACACAAGAACAGTATGTACTGGCACTAGAGCAGGGGTGGGCAAACTGCGGCCCGGGGGCCATATCCGGCCCTAAACAAGAACTAAAAGACACCTCTAAATAATATCAAAATCAAGTCTCACTACCATAAACCTGAATTGCAGAATACTAAGGGATACTAGAAAAATCCCATATACCAGTTTGAGAACCAGTGCTTTTAGCAGTGAAAGCAGCAGCTGTTTTCCTGTTTGAGAGTGAGTGGTGATGAAGGAAAAATTACAGAGAGGCTCATCAGTTCAGTACATCCTGGTCACATGATGTACATGTCTAATGACCTGTTGAAAGATCAGTTTTACTTCTAATGACTGCATGCTGGCTAACGGGGGACGGTCAGAACTTGTCGATTGGTGCGGTTGTTTCTTCCTGGCTTGCTAGCTTGCTTTACGATGAGCTAAAAATTCAACCTTTTAATCACAGTTGCGTAATAATGATCTAGAAATAAACAGTGAATGTGATACTTCCTCCTTCAGCGAGAAGACATCACCGCTCATCTGTTTTCTTCTAGTTAGCAGGGACTAATCAAGACCGTGATCACAAGAAGATCAGCTGTGGCCTGGATTTACAGCTGCTTCTACCAACTTTCACTTCCTTGAAACTGTCACTCATTTTGCTTTGTGTCCTCCTTGTCTTTTTGAACCACAGCCTGAAGGATGGGACTGACCTGCCAATCAAGTGTGAGATCTCCCCTTTAGTGTCCTACGGAGGAGAGGTAGGGAGCTCTTTATATAATGGAAACTATGTCCAAACATCATCCCTAATCCCTATATAGTGCACTTGATCGTGGCCACAATGTCTAGGGCAGGGATATCCATACTTTTGTTATAAAGAGTCACATTTGAAAAGGTGAAGGTAAATGTATTTACTCATTACCATATACAGTTGCAATGTGAACCCTTTGGGATTACTCAGTATTCTGCATAAATTGGTCATAAATGTGTGAATCACTCTCTTGAGGTCATGCCACAACATCTCAATCGTGCTGAGGTCAGGGCTTTGACTGGGCCACTCCAGAAGGTGTATTTTCTTCTGTTGAGGCCATTCTGTTGCTGATTCACTTCTATGCTTTGGGTCGTTGTCCTGTTGCATCACCCATCATCTGTTGAGCTTCAGTTGGTGAACAGATGGTCTCTTTTCCTTCAAAATGTCTTAATAAACTTCATTCTTCAAATTCAAATTCATTTTTCCGTCGATGACAGCAATCCGTCCAGGCCCCGAGGCAGAACAGCAGCAGTTTCACAGTTAAACCATAATGCCCCTCCACCATATTTCACAGTTGGGATGAGGTTTTGATGTTGGTGTGCTGTGCTTTTTTTCCACACATAGCGTTGTGTGTTCCATCACTGTGTTTGTCTATTTGTGTGACTTAGATGAAGATCGGAACACCTTTTATGACCAATTCATGCAGAAATCTGAGTAATCCCAAATAATTCACATACTTTTTCTTTTATCTGTAGTTGCCACAAAAATAGTGTGAAAATAGTATTCATTTGAAAGGAGTAGAAAATACTGTATGTTTTAAAAAAATAAAAATAAATTTCATTTAATTTTGAGGGTCTATAGGAACCTCAATAGTCCACTATAGACCACCTTTTCACAACTATAGGAACCTCAATAATCCACTATAGACCACCTTTTCACAACTATAGGAACCTCAATAGTCCACTCTAGTTATTGAACGGGTTAGGAATCACATTTAGATGTTAAATGTTCTATTTTCTCACAGGGTCTTGAAGAGTTGGTGCAAGGGAAGGAGTTCCGCCCGACCCTGATGATCGACGAGAGCGGTGTGCACGAGCTTGTGAAAAACGGAGTCTAGAAAAGGGACGAAAGAAGAGGACAAATCCAAAAAACCTGTGATATATATATATATATATAGCGCTGTGCAATAACATACACAATCTGAATCTGAGCAAAATGAAGTTTACTTTTTTTAGTTTGTCTGCTTAATAAGGTGATGTCATACTCCCGGGTAGTATGGTGCACTAGAACACTAAAGTATGAAGTTGCATGTATTTATTTTGCATACAAAGCATATTTTTGTATTGTGTGTCTTTAGTAGAAATTTTAGGTGGGACATACCATCTAGTCTTTTTAACTTATATAGAAGACGTGAGATGGAGTAGTCAGAAAGGTGTTTTATTACATGTACTGAAGCTACATGGTACGGGCTGTGGGGGGTATTTATGATCAAGGCTTCTTATCCGCTTGTAAGAATGAAGAAAAGATTGGACTCTGCTTGAAAATACAATCATTTATATCTTTAATAAAAACATGTCATTACTTTTGTGTTGTTTTGAATCTTCAAGACTAAATCAGGACTAAACCAAGACTAAACAAGGTGTGAATCAGGACTAAACCAAGACTAAACAAGGTCTAAATCAGGACTAAACCAAGACTAAATCAGGACTAAACCAAGACTAAACAAGGTCTAAATCAGGACTTAACCAAAACTAAACCAGGTCTAAATCAGGACTAAACCAAGACTAAACAAGGTCTAAATCAGGACTAAACCAAGACTAAACATTAAATCCAGACTGGCTGTCAAATCTAAACCAGGGATAAACAAGGACTAAACCAGGTCTAAATAAGCTACTACTTATGTAGGATGACGGTGAAGGTTGTCATTCATCCAGGTAGAGGTCATTCTGAAAGTTGAAAAAGGGCATCTGGACGAGGTTTTGATTGTTAAAAAGCTTTCATCTGCCAATCCAGCAGACTTCTTCAGTTCTGGTTAGAAAGGTGGGTGAGCTGAGATTATAGGCTGATACCACTATTTAACAACATATCTGATTGAAGAAGATGTGTGTTTGGTTGTGAGGGTGTCAAGGCTTTGTTTATATCCCCGAAGAAGGAAAAAAAAGATTTTTTTATTAGATTTTTTGGAAACCGGCACAAATGGTTTGTTCCTGTTTTGGACAGGTGTCTCATCGAGTCCAAGAGGGAGCTCTACACAACAGCTTGTATTAGATAAATATTGCGTGTTTTGCAGAATGTGTCCAGGTGTAATGTCACTTTATGGTGCCATCTATAAAGCCTTGAACCGTGAAGAGAAGCCTGGCCACAGACCGTGAGGAGGGGGTCGTGAGTTTGGAGACATGATTGATTCTGCTGAAGACCACAGCTCCATCTTGATTCTAGTCTTTGTTGCTCTCATACAGCTGTCAGACTAACCCCTAATGTGCCTTGTTACATCTTACACTCAATCGCCGAGCAGGACGCAGCACATACATGATTCATTCCACCTAACCCTGGTCCTAGTCCTCTTTGTTCATGCAGACTACGTCCCTCCACTATTGTCGACAGCACTGGAGAATATGAGGAAAGAACGCTGTGTGTTATTTACTAAAAATATATACAAAAATACTATTTCAAACACAAACCCATTTTATATAGAAAAATATTTTTGTAATATAATGTAATATCATGTAATCTCACACATTATTTATCTGCTCATAATTACGATAATGTATATTACATGATTTCGTCTCTAGTATCAGCCTCATGCACAGATCCACCGATCCATGCACTCCAAGTAAAAATATAAAAAATCAGTAGGACTAAACTCATAGGGGTGCAAATACTGGTGGCACACATTTGTATAACAAAAATGTATATAAAATGGTGTTGTTTTTGCACTTGTTTATTTATATTTTATTTATTTATTCTTTATTTATTTTCAATGAGAGCAGATATATGTACAAAGATATTCCCCAAATATCGTTTTCACATATACCAAAATTGCTATATATTAAGTACGGCTGGAAAAATGTATGGGAATAATTGTGATTAATCGATTATTGAAATAATCGTTGACTAATTTATTAATTGATACTCATTAACAGGAGTATACATACTTACAGGTTTTACAAATATATCACTTTTACATTTGAACTTGAAAAACCTTCAGTAAATGTGCTCTATCCAGAAGAGCTTCACAATTACAAAATAACCGTTAGTTGCAGCCCTAACGATCAATTCAAAGATATCTTTTTTCTTAGAGACTCATAGAAGTACTTAAATGATTAATGATTATGTAATGACTCTGCTGTCTGTCTGAGAGTGACAAACGACTGACCCACAATGATAACGAGCCATCTGATGATCTTTTATGAGCATTTAGCCTCCAATCAAAAACACTACAGGGAGTCAGTCAATAGAGCCTGCTCATGCTTTGTTCTGTGATGATGATGTAGGGACTAGTGAAGGGGCTGCACTATATATGTCAAAATGATGCGTGTATATCGTCAATAGATGACGTTATTCCTTGTGAATTCATTTTGAGAGAATGCTCTGTCAGTCTCTATAGTAGTACAGAGTGTACCCCGCCTCAGGCCCATAGGTATTGGGAAAGACCCAACAGTTGTAAGTGGAAAGAGGGCCTTTAAAAACTATGGATTCTATGATATGAAAATTGTCAGACCATACGATATTTCAAATAAAAGTTTGCCCAATTTTGATCGCGATATTATATAAATATATGAATAATATATTTTCTGTGTTTTTATCATTTATAATGAAAAGCAAACTAAGAAAGCATCAAAGAAATAACTACTGTCGCCTCACAGCAAGATGGTCCTGGGTTCGAGTCCCGGACACATGGGTCTTTCTGTGTTGAGTTTGCATGTTCTCCCCGTGTCTGGGTGGGTTCCCTCCAAGTACACCAGTTTCCCCCATCAACCCAAAAACATGCAGAGGTTAATCCTCCTCTAGGTACATCCTGACCAAGATACTGGCTCAAAATCCGGAGCAGGGACTCGGGTGCTGTATGGCGGCTGCCCACATCTCCCGACAGGTTGCCCCAGTGGCACTGAGGGATGGGTCAAATGCAGAGAATGAATTTCCATACAGGGGGCAATAAAGTGTAACTTTATTAAGTGAGACAATTTAGATTTAATAAAGTGAGACTTTTCTTTTTGTGTAAATATTAGAGCAGCTACTTCAAAAGACTCACACGGACCCATTCCTATATTTTCTACAAAAACCAAACCCAGTCACATATTTGAGGTGTAATTCATTTACAAGCTAAATTTATTCTAAGAGTTTTCACGGAGAACACTTTGAAGGGCTGTAACGAGACTCTTTCCTCTGTAGTGAAAACATGAAGTGGTCATGGTCCTGACTTCCTGTCTACAGTTCACTGATAAGGCCAAGCATTAACAACTTAATGTTAGGGTGACCTCATACCAGATCAAAGGCTGCTGTAGAGGCCAGGGGAGGGACCAGGGGAGGAGCCAGGGGAGGGACCAGGGGAGGAACGATGGTTCCAGTTTGTTTACATTTTTTATATATATAATTGTATATATATATATGTAAACTTCCAGACTACACCTTTAGGCACAGTATGATTTGCTGCTGTCTTTAAGTGTAATGGGACATGTGGCTTGGCTCATGCAGTCTGATGAATGACATATGTTTAGCCTGAACTGAACTTCTGAGCCACTTTGGACATTTTCTGCTTTTCTACTTGAGCAGCCATTTTGGATTAGGTGGTCAAGGCTCTGATAATGTACTTATTGAGGTCACGGTCAAACTAATGTAACAGCTTGGTTCTTGAAAGATAATTATATCGACGAAACAACGATATTATGGAATCACATGGGTCCACATTTGCATGTGTGAACACGAAACTTGGTACAGTGATTCTCCACAGTGTACCCAACATAAAATATTATGACCCCACCCCATTTGGCAAAAACATTCTTCACAAACACCTTGCTGTCGGTGACGACAGCACAGGCCTAGTTTGGTATTGTAGAGATTTGCAAATGGTAATTCCACACCTCAGATTTCCTTTTGAGGGCAACCCACTGTATACTATGTGTGATAACCCTTTGTTTGAACTGGAAACGGTTTACATAATTTCTGCTTAAAACATTTATTTTTTTTTAAAAGTTGGGAAAATAAATAAGGCTTTTACATTTGTACACAAGTAAAGAGTAGAACACAAACTGCTGTACATTTTCACTGATGACATAATAGGTCATTGACATTCAGTTTAGAGACACCAGCCACTTCATATAAATGCATGTATTTATAAATAAAATTACATTTATGTAGGTTAGGATGGAGAAATCTTTGGACAAATGGTATTCTGTTGTATATTTAAGTAAAAAAAATAGTCTCCCAGATATTTGTCAGATGAATTACTGATTACTGTAAGACCTACCAAAACTGACCTGGGGTGAAATCCCTGGAGGTCAGCAGGAGGAGCCACAATGCCCAGCTGTGACCAAGTCTGATGTTTATTCCCCGTCAGGCCCCGTTGTCCAGGACCACATTTCCTTCCTTGTTCTTGATCCGGACTCGTCCTGTGGGGTAGCGGGTCTCCTGGCGCCCATCGCTGTAGACAGTCTTCACTGTCCCGTCAGGATACTCCCTGCGCTTGTACTCGGCGGTGTGCACCTCCTTCTGCCCTGTGTTGAAGTGTATCTCCTTACTTCCGTCCCTGGAACAAAACATTAGGTTATTAATTAGCTGTATCAACTCAAATGAGCACAATAGGAAAACATGGTAAATGTGATGATGATTATTATTATTATGGAATCACGTCGGTGTTCGCCCGCGTCCGCAGATCCTAGCTGTGAACGCCATAACTGAAAAACGAATTGCCGGATCAGTTTCAACATTTGCACACAGGTACATACCATAAAGATGCAGAACCGTATCGATTTGGGTACTACTTTGATGAATATTAATTAAGTCATTAATAACGGGCCAAAACTGTGAATGCAATAACACAAAGTCTTTGCTGGATCTTTTTCAACTGTTGCACACAGGTACATATCATGAAGATGAAGAACTGGATTGAGTTTGGTACATCTTCGATTAGAGACAATTACGGTAAGTTGTTTTGATGCACTTTTATTGAGCCAATAACCCTGCTGAACATAAACAAAATGTCGTGAATTTTGGCACATTGATCCGGGCAATTGTATACTTAATGTACATAGGCACATTACAGAGGTCAAATAAAGAATGCCTCTATAGCGCCCCCATGTTTATGACCCCTATGGGACCCT
>JAVQKC010032123.1:0-14537 GCA_036025475.1 Philypnodon macrostomus | reverse complement strand
TGGCAAAAATATTCTTCACAAACATCCAGACAAATCAAAAAAGTCAAATAGACCCTTCCCATGTTTGTCATGGTTTGGGGGCGGGGCCTCTTAATTGCTCGTTAAAAATATTAAAACCCATAGAAATCACACAATGTCTGATTAAGGTGCCCGTTGGTGACAGTTGTAGCAGATGTATGGGGCAGACGTATGGGCAGACGTATGGGGCCGTTTCGCCGATATACACCTTGCTGTTGGGGACGACAGCACAGGCCTAGTTTACAGTACCAGTCAAAAGTTTGGACACATTTTGGATTTATCAATAGATTAATAAATTAGCATAACACAAGCACAAGTTATCTGGAGCACATTCATTCTGAACAAGAGCCTTATTTAAGTTTTTGCGAACAGAATATCAGAATACAGATCTATTATTTAACATGGTATTGACAAAGGCCTCTTTAAGTGCTTTTCAGTTTACAGGAAAATGCCCAAATTGCAATCAAATTATGGTGAAAGAAAAAAGTTCATCTTACCCATTCAAATGGACTGGTACTGCAGGTCTACACCAGAACACCAGGCCTAAAACTGAACTAAACCAGGTCTAAAT
Organism: Philypnodon macrostomus; assembly: GCA_036025475.1. NCBI lineage: Eukaryota > Metazoa > Chordata > Actinopteri > Gobiiformes > Eleotridae > Philypnodon > Philypnodon macrostomus. Next base: position 13,948 of record JAVQKC010032123.1, on the reverse strand, counting down.
CAGGACTAAAAGAGATCGACCCCAGAAATATTGTAGTCTTATAAAAACAATAGTGAAGTCCATGTGTCAGCTCTTTCCGGAGGTGACTGTTGGACCAGGCTTATTAAGGGTTTTCAGTGAATCATCCTGCAGGTCATGTCTTCAGAAGTGACTGTGTATGACAGAGAACACACACCGACCGCAGCTCGACAAATACGCACAACACACCAGCCATTTCAAAACTCAGAATTGATAGGAATTGTTGGGATGACAGTTTGATATGAATAGACCCGTCAAAGGTGTAATTATTTCTCACAAACAGGAAATATGGATCGGGCCGCAGGTGCGTACTGCCTTGTTTTCTAAAGATACTGGATCTATCTGTCATATCAAAACATTATGATGGCACAATGCAATATTCATTTCAAGTTTTGTGATTGCTTCAGACTTGCTTCTGTGTCCAATGTGCAAATGGATTATACTGCTGTATTTTGGATATTTTTTACCTTCACAATTGAGCTTTTTGCAGGATAATTACGCTAATGACTGTCAAAGTCTTTCAGTGGCCAGGGATAAATCTGTCATAGATTGCAATCATTTCCATTTCCAACCCATTAAACTTTATTCTAAGCTGGGTTGCACCTTCTCAGTGTATTGTTCAAGATTCCAATAATAACAGAGAAGTGAGAGAAACCCTGCAGAGATCTAATCAGCACCACACAATGACAGAGTCCATGTCCAGTGCTGCCTCGAGCCTGGTTCATCAGCGGCCATTTTACAATTCAATTTATTTAAAATAATCACTCAGGGCTGTGGTACATTTACAAACAAATACATCTGGTCTGGAATGTCAGACATCCAGGAAGGATTTGTCAAACTAGTATCAGCATTCAGTATCTGAGTGAGCAGACAAGATAGGTTTGAAATTCATCTAGCTTCTAGTATGGAGCTACCTGTCTTTTTAGGTGTGTATCTATTCTTTGTATATCCCAGTTTTTAAACAGGCACCAATACTAAATCTAAATACAGTATGTTTTGTAAACCTATTGACGATAGTAGAGCCAATTAAACCATATGTTTACATGCATGTGAACATACTGTATATACATGTGGACATTTGATATTGCTGGGCTTGTCAAGACAACAGGTAGATTTTTGCCTGGGCGGCAGTGGCGCAGTGGGTAGGTGCTTGCCCTTCAACCAGAGGGTCGGTGGTTCGAGTCCCCGCCCGAGCGCACACTGTCGTTGTGTCCCCGGGCAAGACACTTAACCCACATTGCCTATGAATGAATGTGGTTGCATGATTGGTGTTCGGTGGTGGTCAGAGGGGCCACGGTAGCCACGCTTCCGTCAGTGTTCCCCAGGGCAGCTGTGGCTATATAGTAGCTTACCATCATCAGGTGTGACTGTAGAGTTAATGAGTAATACAAAATATGTAAAGCGCTTTGAGTGTTCTAATAAAGCGCTATACAAAAACTATGTATTATTATTACATATTAGACATAAACCAATACTGTTTGTAGAAGGCCTCAATAGCCTGTTTTTTCTTACTGAAATGCAGGCCCTGAAAAGTCTTCTTCAGTGTTTCTGTTCTGATGAATATGTACACATGCAGTATCTGTCATGGTGTAGTAAATGCCAATTTAGGTCTGGCAAGAATTTGCTTCCATCCAATATGCTGTATGCAAATGAATTCAAGTAAAGAAGGTCAAACATATTCAAGACGAGCCCTGTTTAACATAATAGTGTCGGAAATGTGTCTAAATATAGAGAGACAGTGTAGTCTTTAAAGCAGCTGTTACCACTTTCAAACCTGTTTTCTAATGTAAATTCTATAGTTTCCCTGTTTGACGATTGTCCAATATCAATCATTCATGCTCCAGATTCAAAGGTCTGCAGTGGGCTTCTTACCAGAGTCATTTGGCTCAAAAAGCACTTCCTTCTCTGCATGCTTTTGTGAAGTGCTGACTGGGCAGGCAGCACAGTGTCCACCTGTTCACAGAGGTAATGACCTACAGGAACAGCTAGTGAGAGATTATCAACCGCAATGCACCTATAAAAAAGAAAAACATGTCAAGATTTGGTTGTATGTGCTTGGATGAGTTAGTTTGGTCTGCTGAATATCTTTCCTTTTGGCTTGGCCCCTAGAGTGCATTTATTTGTTTATCAAGCAGGTGTTGGTTTATGTTTTACCTTTATCTTCTACATCTACATTTATCCAAGCATGGGTCCGACTCATTACCAATACAATATCTACCGAGTAGAGGTTTATCAATATTCAATAAATATTCATGTATTGTGCAATGTAAAATATATATAAGGTACTGCAGGTGGTTCTGGAAGCATTTATACATCAGTCATTTCAATTCATTGCCAAGAAGGGCTGGTGCATGCATATCTTTGATTGACCTAAGACCTTTTTTCCACAATGATTCTTTCAATGTATTCAATAACATAAAAACATAACAGAGTTAGCGAAACAATCTCTGGCCTTGGATGCTGTACCCAATGACTGGCCTTAGCAACAAAATAAAGAACTGTTATGTGTTTGCTATGACTAATGCTTAAACAAACAGTCTAGTGCATTAAACAAAAGTAAAATCATCAAGAAAATATCTATCCACCTGCCTAATTATTTCCTCCATAAAGGTTTTGTCCAGATCAACATGAATGAAACCCCTGTATATACGTTTACAATATTGATTGGCTGCAAACTAAACAACAAATTAAACAGTAAGCCACAAAATGCCAGCAAATGTCAGCTGATGAAAATGCTTCAGTGTGTGTTGAGTGTGTGTTGTCACACACACACACACACACACACACGCACACGCACACGCACACACACACACACACACACACACACACACACATATATATACAAGCAGAAATTAATTTTAGTCTATGTCTTTAAGTCCACTTTTCAACTAGCTGATCACTGTATCCCACACAAGAATTGTTACCCAAATTTGGATACATAATTGAATATCTATAAGGTAGATGTGTGTGACTTGTTACTTGTTGTATACATGTTTTATAAAGGCCTAACAAAAATCCTACCATTCCACTGACAGTTGTGATAGTAACAATTGAAATTATAATCGTGGGGAAATAAATAGCGCCACTTGTTGTATACATTCTGTTGATTGATGTATAAAAAGTCACACAGCTGCAAACATTTAGACTTACATCATTACATTACATTGTTTAGTAGGCAGTTTCAAGGACCAAGCACAATAGTGTAATCTGATAAATGCACCTGGGTCTACTATTGTTGTGTCTGAAAATGTATGACTTTATTTTGAGGAAAAGAAGCAGAAACATCATTGTTTTTGAGTGCATGGCTACATCTTGATGAATGCCTCATTATGACTTGAGATTATGCTTGTCAGTGGGATAATAAAGCCAGCTGTAGAAGTGACTATCTGAGCAAAATTACGAGAGCCTCTCCAGCCTATTCTTTGCACAGCGAGGTGTAATGGTTTGGAGTGAGAGGTTTTAATAGCTTTCAGTTGTTATTATTCCATGTGTTGTGACAGCTTGATTGGGCCTGCGGTCGTCTTTTCATGACTATTTGCATGCGTCTCCCATCCCACTGCAGCAGCTTCATGATGTTATGGTAATTTTCATGAAGTAGACTGCATGTGTTAGCTGGCTGCTCCATTTGGGTCCTGTATGTGAAAAAATAAAGAATAAAAAGCCCACAGCAGCAACATAATAATCATTTTGAACACATCAGAACAACACCAGAAGGAAACTCCACAAGCTCCAGATGCATCAGGACCATTTCAGGGACTTTACGTTACTTTAAGTTTTAATGACACCTACAAAGTCCAATAAAAACTAGGCCTACGCTGTTGTCCCCAACGCCCCCATACATCTGCCCAATACGTCTGCCCCATACGTCTGCCCCATACGTCTGCCACAGCTGCTATGGCACCAACGGACATCTTAATCAGACATTGTGTGATTTTTAAGGGTTTTTATATTGTTAACGAGCAATTAAGAGGCCCCGACCCCAACCCGTGACAAACATGGGAAGGTCTGTTTTTTGATTGGTCTGGATGTTTGTGAAAAATGTTTTTTGCCAAATTTTCTTTCAGTCTGTAGGGGGTGCTATAGAGGTAACTGCTTGGTCAGATGTGTTCAGGGTAGTGGTCTGGAAAAGTTGAAAAAGATCCGGCAAAGACTTTTTGAGATATTGCGTTCACAGTTTAGGTCATTAGAGGCCCCGCCCCCAAATCGTGACAAACATGGGAAGGGTCTTTTTTGATGTTTGTGAAGGATGATTTTTTAGAACATTTTTTAAGAATAGTTCTGGCTATGTCAACAATACTACACACAATAGATACCATTATAACTATAAAAGATAGAATACATGTGATTAGTGGACATACCTATGGTTGTATGACATACCTATGGTTGTATGAGGTCCTGCTTCATGGGAGGGTTGTGGAGGCACATCAGCTTCAGCATATGTGCATATGTTAATTTGTTAATTTGGTCACTGAAATGTTGCATATTAACTAAAGTTCTAACTAAATAACTAACTGATTAATTACAATAACTGGCAGCACTTCTGTAGTTTGGGACAGACAGGAACTATGGGAGCAGTCATAAGTTAACATTGAACACACAATTTCAACACGTTCCTGACTAAATCTGTCCCAATGTTGAGTTCAGCTGGTCAAAGTGCTTGTATTAAATAAACATCGAGATAATCGATCAAGGTTGCTATTGACACGGTAAATGCTTTTATATATCCGATACCACTGCTGCAGTAATGTAGGATGTTATAGATTAGTTTGCTTTTGTTATCAGAATTACATCCGTTGGATACATACCTGGGTAATATTGTTCTTGTAGTTCTCCGTTTTCTACTCGATACGATGACTGGTTGTACTGGGGTAAACTGGATGAGGTTTGAGAAGGTTTTTGACTAAATTCTCTCTTGAGTTAAAAGTGTGGCTTCTCTGTCACAGGTTCATCAAGAAATGATTAAGTATGTATGTATACTGTATGTACATTCTGGGCTAGACAAGCTGTGAGAATTCTAGAACTCCTTAACAACTGATATATTTGGGTTCCTCTACAATGAATATTAAGTAATTAATTAATTACTGCCCAAAACTGTGAACGTAATAAGTCTTTGCTGGATCTTTTTCAACTTTTGCACACAGGTACATATCATGAAGATGCTGAACTGGATTGAGTTTGGTACTAATTAATGCCTTGACGCACTTTTTATTGAGCCAATAATCCTGCTGAACATAAACAAAATCGCATGAATTTTGGCACAGTGATCCGGGCAATTGTATATTTAATGTACATAGGCACATTACAGAGGTCGTGATTCCATAATATCGTTGTTTCACCGATATAATAATCTCCTTTATGTGTTCCAACTACTTTTATTACAATGTATATTTATATGGTGAGACTAACTCAAAGCTCTATATCATGCCTTACTTAAAATATGTCAAAATATACCCTCACTGGCCACTTTATTAGGTAGACCTTGCACCTAATGAAGTCCATCCAGTGTGGTCTTCTGCAGCTACAGCCGTCCCCGCATACAGAGATTTGTCTAACATTGTCTTTCCATTACCTCTTGCATTAACAAGACATTTTTCACCAAAGACTTGAACACTGAATATGGTATCTTTTTTAAACCAGTCTCTGTGAACCCTAGTTGTATATAGAAATCCTGATAGATCATAATTTTTTTAAATACTGCAAATAGATATGAATAGGATGTTTTTTCCTCATAGATTAACATTGCCTTTAACATTGCCTTTCTAGATTAACATTGCCTTTCTAGATTAACATTGTCTTTAACATTGCTTTCCTAGATTAACATGGCCTTTAACATTGCCTTTCTAGATTAACATTGCCTTTCTAGATTAACATTGTCTTTAGCATTGTCTTTCTAGATTAACATTGTCTTTAACATCGCCTTTCTAGATTAACATTGTCTTTAACATTGCTTTTCTAGATTAACATTGCCTTTAACATTGCCTTTCTAGATTAACATTGCCTTTAACATTGCCTTTCTAGATTAACATTGCCTTTAACATTGGTTTTCTAGATTAACATTGCCTTTAACATCGCCTTTCTAGATTAACATTGTCTTTAACATTGCTTTTCTAGATTAACATCACCTTCAACATTGCCTTTCTAGATTAACATTGCCTTTAACATTGCCCTTTCTAGATTAACATTGTCTTTAACATTGCTTTTCTAGATTAACATTGCCTTTAACATTGCCTTTCTAGATTAACATTGCCTTTAACATTGCTTTTCTAGATTAACATTGCCTTTAACATCGCTTTTCTAGATTAACATTGCCTTTAACATTGCCTTTCTAGATTAACATTGCCTTTCATTGCCTCCAAGATTTTATGGTGTCATATTGTCTAAAACAAGCCGAAACACACACGTCAACTCCTGTTGTTATTTGTAGTCTGATTTATCTGTAATTTAATGGAGTGGCTAAAGCTGTGGCTAAACTCAGAGTCTCAGGAACAAGTGCCACTCTCTGAGAAATGATGAGAATGTCCTGCAGGCTGCATGGAGGAGGTGCTATGATTCAGGGATAGTTGAAAGGTATTTTTGTATTTGTATTTTTTATTTTATTGGTTGCTCAAAAACATATTATTTGAACATCATCTGGACTTTATATTAAAAAATTGTGATGTGAGAATGATTATGACGTTGATCAACACTGAATCAAAGAAATCCAATAATACAGAGAAAATAACTACATTCAGCACAACATCTGCTTACACCACAATACAATATACATTCACTGGCTACTTTATTAGTTAGACTTATTTAGCCACTTGTCGCTCACAATTTAGCTACATCAAGGCAAATATGCAACTGTTCTGTGGGATAAAATGCCTTGTTGATGCCAGAGATCAAGACTACTTAAGAGATTTAAGAAAAGCAACATTAGCTATGATAACCACTCTTTACAAAGTCTGCTGTCTCTGAACGCACAAGGTGATGAAACATGAAGCAGGTACAGCTACAGCTGAAGAACACCACACCAGGTGCCTTTTCATTAGGTGTGAGGACTACCTAATAAAGTGGCCAGTGAGTCTACATTGATTCTGTATTGTTTATTCTGCTGGATTTTGCCTTTCATTGTGTGCATACCATCTCATTAGACTCTAGCTTCCCTGCAGTCTGTGTGCATTGGGACATTTAAGCCCATTTAGGGTGTAGGCTGTATGTTTTTGAGTACCTGATGTTGAAGCCAGTGAGAATTATCTGCCATCTGCTCAGCCCTCAGGGAGTCCGCTGGCCACCTAGAGCTGCCGGGCCCTAACAGGTAGTCCGACTGACACATTCAACTCACCTCCAATCCACCAAACAGCCCATAATGAGGGGCAGACAGCTTGCCACTGCACCCCGTCCAAAAAACTGTCAGAAGCTTTTTTAGTCGTCTAAGCACTTCTCGGGTGAAAAATAGTATTTTTCTTTGGCTTGGTGAGAGCAGTTTTCTTCAAAGTCAGGAAAATCTATAAATGTATCTCAAAAACATTTTTCTCGAGGTCTACTCGCAGAGTTTGGTGGTTGCGTCAGCCAGCCTACAGATGGCAGTATTTCAAAGAATACTCCTGGTGGGACGTCAGCGCCTATTCTTTCAAACATGTGTATTCTACTTCAACCATAAACAGCATTTAGCAGTTATAATCATGGCGGTACTTTAACATTGATCACTACTGAACACAAAAAAGATAAAAAGCTCTCACCTGAGCAGTATCACTTAACTCAAATTCTGCTTTCATTCATTAATGTATAGAGTAGACTAGGGTACTATTCAGTTGACATTTATATCGCCATACAGCTAAAGTTTCGTGGGTCAAAATGATTGTAATGCATTTTCGCATTCCCCACAATTTTTCATTTGTAAGGGGTAGCTCCATTTGTCCCATATCAAATTTATTTGGCAAATGATAGCCGCTTGTTAGTCCACATATATAGTGAATGGGATATACTGTTTACATTAATGCCGTGTATCAATACGGCTCAATGCATTGAGTTTAAGTAGTGCCACAGCCACAGGATGACGCGATAGATAGAGGTTGGGTTAGTAGCCTACGTGAGGTGCAAGTGAACTGACGGGTGACTTCATGTGTAGCACCCGCATCTCTCCACACACGAGCAATAGAGAGAGAGAGGAAGAGAGAGAGAGAGGGGGGAGGAAAGGGCATTTGGCAGCCTGTTACAGAAAATGATCAATTCCTTATCGAGCGTGCACGACTTGGTAGCGTCTCTTTCGGGAACATACCCAACGCTTCGGTCCACATGACTTTACGCGCATTTTGAATGGTAAGCTGCTGTTTTGCATCTGTGACTGACTGAGAAGACGATACTACATCCAGGCGGAACCACGGCGGGACCTCTGCTCCACTCATGAATGGTTCTCCTCCTGTTTCAAGGTGAGTAGTGTTTAGTAAACGGGGCAGGGGTTAGAGTTGAGCCATGTAAAGTTAGGTTTGACTTTATCCACCCCGTTGGTCCTGTTGGGTGTATTGAATGGAAGGGGGAAACATGCATGCCGTTTTTGGCTACCTGTAACGCCGCTTCAGTCTGTGGAGGGGTGATGCTCCGAGGACAGGGCGACTGTAATTACTTGATTGTCCACGACAATCACATTTAGAGTTCGTAAAATCAGTTTATCCGAAATGTGCTTGTACATCAAACAAAGCCAGTCGGGGATTAAGGTCCCCACACTGTGAACACGTGGATTGTTTCACAGAGCTGCATCACATTGAGCGGAGTGAAGTGCATTGGTCAGAGCGCAGCATTGAGTGTCGTCCCAGTCTCGTCCTGGTTTAGTCCTGGTTTAGTCCTGGTTTAGACCTTGTTTTGTCAAGCTGTAAGGTTTACTTCTTGTGTTGCTCTGGTTTATTTGTTGCATTGTCTCGTCCTGGTTTAGTTAAGTCCTGGTGGGAAGCCGCTGAGATGCAGATAAAACAGGAGTGTTAGAAGTACAGCACACACAGCTGGAAGTGCTGGCAACCTTCACTATGCTGTTGACCAAGTGCATCTCTGTTGATTTTTATAATGTGGCAGAGGGGCTTGTTGTTCAGTTCATGGATCTGTGACTCCATGCAAGCCCCCTCTGTGCGTGTGCTCTTTCTGGTTAGGCTTATCTGGACGGCCAGTTGGACCAGCTTTTATTCTCCGTGGCCCCACCAGACCCGCTAAAACCTCTGATGAAGGGAGGCCGAGATTGGCTGCTCCCTCTGTGTGCTCATCCATGCCAGTCATCCACCACAGCACTTTATCAGTTCTCTGCTAATTTTAGAATTTAAATGAATTTCCACATTAGCTGGCATTCTTTTTTCCCTGAGTTTGACAGCATTAAACGCAATAGAAGTCTGGGTTGTGAATCTAAACTCATCACACAGGAGTTTAAGATAAGTAACAAAATAATTAAGATAAAGTTAATAGATTTTTATTTTGAAAAGACCAACCAGTCCCTTTTGAAGTTCTTTGAGATCACAGCTTTTAATGTTGTGTTTTTTGCTTCCACACAATAGGCTAGGCTACTTTTTGTGATTATACCTGATTATACTGAAGATACCTTATGACTTTTTAACTAAAATGTACTAATAATGTAAATTTTTTGCTGAAGTTAGTCCAAAATTTGAAATATAGAGTACAGTAGAATGCATTTGCTAAGAGCACATGAAAAACAATGCAACAACAGAACCATTAATTGGAATTGAGTGGCTTCAAAATCATATTTAGTTTTATTTTCTGTGCTGCTACCACTTTACTAGATTTTTAGGGTCACAGGGTCATGGATGAAGCACATTTCTGATGACGTCTGATGCAATATGAGATCAGTAAAGCTACAATCAGCCAAAAAACCCTCTACAAAAAATACTTTTCAGTTACATTAGTGCCATCTGAGTGTGTGACATTGATTTTGCTGTAATTTGAATATCAGTGTGGCTGATGTGGGTCAGAGGCAAAGGCGAATTCTGCAATAGTACATCAGACAAATTAGTGAATTTAACACAATTACACAGTGCGTGAGTGCACAGCAGCAGCTCGGTGTTTTATGCAGGAGACCCCCCTCATCTCCAGTTGTCCCCCTCCACCCCTCCCTCGTCTACAACGGTTGCCCACGGAGACGCTGATTAAACCCGACTGTTCAGATGCTACAGCCCGAGGAGGAAGGAGATGGAGAGCCCCCGGCCTGTGGGTATTGAGTGTGGAAGTGTCTGCATGTATAGAGCTAACTGTCTGTGTGTGTTTGCAGTTTAGTTGTGCCCACTAGATATTCTACACAGAAAACACTTATCTTAGGGGTGTGCAATGGCTATAAAAGATTGTATCGGGATATGATGATCTGCTAATCTGGGAAGATTGTTGAATCGTACAGTGCATTCATTTATGCTCTGCTCTTCATCGTCACGTTTACTGTAGCGCTTTTACTGTAGCAATACCAGTGTTCACATGAATAAATATTGAATAAAATAAATATGATTAAATAAGTATCATGGTGAACATTGGATTGGATGTGCATTGCATTTGTAGTTGAATGGTTTTATGAATACACTGATAGCGATAGTCTTCTGTGTAAGACAAAACAATACAAAGTCAATTAAACTGGCCTAATAACTATATTTTATGTTTGTGATACAAGCTTACATCATCACTGTGTCCTTTGGAAGACATTTTACCCACCTTGCCTAAGTTCTTTGGTAGATAATGCGGCTGTTGCTGTGGTATATGGCTGCTATGTCTGTGTCATGATGTCCCAGGTCAGCGGTGGCTACAGATGAAATGTACCACCACCAGTCTGTGGAGTGAATGAATAATGGACTCAGTCGGCACTATGTGTGTCTCGATAAGTGCTTTATAACTGAAATCATTATTATTGTTGATAGTGTGGAGTATGAATAAAGGTTCAATTGTTACCTTAAGCTGCAACACCAACAAAAAGAGCTACAATCAGTGTTGGGAATAGTACTTTTCAAATGTATTTACAAATACTAAATACTTGCACTAAAAATGTATTTTGTAACGTATTCCGGTACATTGCCCAATCAGAGTAACTGTCACTAAGTACTTGGAATACCTTTACATTGAGTTGCTATATATTTTGTAGCTAGTGTATGCAGCGTAGACTTAAACGGTTGGATGTTTATTGCACCGCCTGCCTTTGCTCTGTTTTGCCCGTAATTAGAAGTGGAAAAAAAACTCTGACGGAGCCATTAAGCCTGTCGATTTTATCCCTAACCTCAGGAAATATGAAGCTTAGATTGAACCAACATTTGATTTCAGAAAAGTAACTATATTCTAAATACCATCAAGTAAAAGTGTATCTGTAACTAAATACAGTTACTCATCATTAGGATTCCTATGTATTCCAGTACATGTATTCCAGTACATGTATTCCAGTACATGTATTCCGTTGCTTCCCCTTCCTGGCTATAGCCAAAAAATAAATAAAACAAATGCTTTATCTTTTCAGAATGTGTTGTTTGTTTTTAGTTTGTTTCTAATGTCAGTTCTTCAGAGTGTCATCTGGAGTGCCTAGAGCAGTGAATGTACAGCTAGATAAAGGTGAGGAACAGAAACAGCAGGGATGAGGTGTGAACAGATAGTTCTTGAGTCTGAGAAAGACAAATAAAGAACGGATACGATGGAAAGATGTGGTGATGACAGTGAAGGAGAAAATGAGAGGCTCACCTGGCAGATGGCAGCATTGGCAGTGCTCAGCGTGCAGTGGAGACGCTCCTGCAAAATGGCATCATGGATCCAGATTGCCACACTGTTGTAGAAACAAACAGTGCTGTAAGTTGCTGATGTGTGGTTTTAGCATGAGTTTCACTGGCACTGGTGTGTGTCTTAGTATGAATGAACACAGCATATGGCCATTAAGAAAATCAAAGTCAACTGAGTTTATATCAGAAAGTGATGACATGGAGTTTAAAGTTTCATAATTTGAAATGTCTCTCGACTTTTTAGCACATGTGAAGCTCGGATGAGGGCTCAATTTATACATCCTATATGGCATCTTGAGACTGGAAATTCTGAATATATAAGGGAACTCTAGCTTTTACTTCTATGTTTCATTAAGAAACTCACTTCTTAACATTTATCTGGTAACTTTATATAAAATCCTCAAAATAGCCTATTTTTAAAGTCTCATTGGAATACACAGCTGAATAAGAGACACAGGCTGTGCTGCTGTGCTGCTGTGCTGCTGTGCTGCTGGAGAGAATTGGAAGAATGTTGTTTGGACTGCAAACATTTGATGAAATTGAGATAGTGACCCATCAGTTCCCTCCTCAATGTTCTCAACAGTCCCACAGGGTTACCTAAAACCCTGACCCAGAATCCCCAGACATCTGATCTGCCCCGTCACAAGCCACACAGAAATCAGGTTTGATTCAGAATTAGTGGTGGGAATCACAATAGATCTAACTTAATTTAGATTTTCTGTTTTATGTCTATAGATATGCCTTTTTGGCCTTTGGTCCACTTTTTGTTTCAATTGCACATATACTAGTCACCAAAAGGATATCCGACTGTGAAATGACCAAATACAACATAATTTATAACCTCATTAAATACATACTTGATACTGTAATACCATTAAATACATACTTGATACTGTAATATCATTACATACTTACTTGATACTGTAATATCATTAAATATATACTTGATACTGTAATATCATTAAATACATATGTAATACTGTAATATCATTAAACACATACTTGATACTGTAATATCATTAAATGCATACTTGATACTGTAATATCACTATGACATTTTCCTTTATTACAAATTTCACCCAAAAAATATATTTTTTGTGATTTCGCTTCCTCACTTGGTTCTCTTACATTGTTCCCAGGGGTTGCTATTTCACACTATGGCTTAGATTAATGTCAAGAGGAAGTCAGGATAGAGTTTCGTAGTTTGGGTACAATTAGGGCCAAGCTGAGCCAGGTCAGCCGTGGTGACAGACTGATAATCTAGGCAGATGCTTGTATTTGTACAGCTTTTTGGGTGAATGGCCTCAGAAGGCTTTATTTGCAGCACGGATTAAATGTTAAATGGGTTTTGGAGTAGAGGAAAAAAGTTGATGAATAGTTGTGCAATAAAAAAATATCTCCTCTTTGCGGTTTGTCGTTGTAAATCTGCATGTCCTCTCGCTCACACTGATTTGTCAGCACTGATGGTAGCATCTGTTCCTTTTGCATTGTAATTTCCTTGATCGTAATTATTTGTGCCAGCTACCTCAGACCTTGGCATCCCCCGCTCTGTGAAGCCATATGGGCAAGGAGAGAGGAGGAAGCTCAAGAAGCACATCTTTGGTATAAAGTGTTTGATATCGGTGTGCAGTGGTGTGGGAATTATAGACATATGCTCTACCCCGATTCACATGGCTGCACTGCATCAATGGTTTTAGTTACTTTTCCCATAGATGCACAGGGGCCTTGAAGATGCCAAATGTAACGTCAAGTCATGTTTTTTATGCAATAGAAAAATCACTGATTAGTTTAACTTCTGGTTTCTCCACTTGAGGGATGTACGTACAGTAGACTGGAGATGCAACTGTGGGCATTAAACACACAGAGTACATCCCAGAATAACATCATGCATTAAGGCAAAACATAGTGTTGTGGCCACACTTGCCCTGTGCAAGATTTGCTCTGGATACTAGTGTGTGTGGCGTTTTCAGACACGTGCCTTCCAAGAAAGAGTCCTGAAGTTAATGTGGCATAACCAAAGCATCCACAAATACACAATACAATGCAGGTCTCCTTAGCACCTACTTCCACAATTCAACTCAATTCAATTTTATTTATAATAATAATAATAATAATAATACATTCCATTTATATAGCGCTTTTCAAGATACCCAAAGACGCTTTACATATTTGTATTATTCATTCACTCCACAGTCACACCTGATGATGGTAAG
>JAVQKC010032111.1:0-17010 GCA_036025475.1 Philypnodon macrostomus | reverse complement strand
TCAAGCACCCTACGGAGGGTAAAGAGCTGGTCCAGCGTTCCATGACCAGGATGAAAACCACATTGTTCCTCCTGCATCCGGGGTTCGACTATCGGCCGAATTCTCCTCTCCAGCACCCTTTGTCTCTTTTTTTGCTAATTTCTTTATAGAGAATGCTATTTAATTTCTTTTCTTTACAAATACAAAAAGGGGCTATAGAGGAATAGTATGTTATTATATGGCAGCATATTTAGAAAATCCTGACACGCCAAATCAACAAAAGCACTTTATTACAATTAGATTTGAAGTCAATCAGCAAACTTTGGCTTAGGGTGTTTAGGTGCCATGTGGACAGATAGTAGATACTATCACAGTCTCACCCGATGTTCTTAGAGCCACCTTAATCCACATTGTACCAACGGGTGACCACAAATTGGCCCATGGTTGCTTTTATACTGCGCCTGGCCTGGTACTTGATGGTGCCAGATTAAGCTGTAGAGTATGTACCTGACAGAAAGACGTCCCTAATCTTCTTCTTCTTCTTCTTCCTCCTCTTCTTCTTCTTCTTCTTCTTATTTATTTTTTAAGGGACCATGTACAATTATAACATACATGTTGCATGCATTGTACCAGAGTTAGCAGTAGGCATCTGCAGTCCCTTTGGCAGGACACAATTCACTTTAACCCAATGTCACATTCAAACAGATAAAAAAGCCAATTTACAAATGGAGTTGAACATAACAACGACACATCAATCATCAAACAGTCTTACTATATCCACACAATATCAATAGCACACATGCATAAACACCGCCAGTACCATGAGAATGTGGACAATAATTAATGGTTACATACATGTGAGCTTCAAGAAGAGCTTCTACCATACACACACACACACATACACACACACGCACACGCACATGCACATAGCTTATTTGCATGTATCCTTACTTTCACTCATGGAACTGTACAGAAATGCTTGCGCTAACTAATTAAATTACTCTTTCTCCCCCACACTGCCCTGACTGATTCCAGAGGTAATTTGGAGGACAGAGAGGATGCTGATGCTTGCAGACCCTCAACAGACGTATAATGGCAGTGAGCGGGGTGAGAGGCCACAGGTCAGAGGGCAGGTTTCTCTCATGTTCCGTAGACCAGCTGGCCCACATGCAGGCATACATATGCTTACTTTGATGCAGAATCACAGTCTCTGCATTAACTACAGTCTGGTTCTTTAGGTTAAACAATACTTATTCACCATTTGATGCTGGTGCTTTCCCTCATTTCACGCAGGTGGTGCCAGTCTATAAAGAGCTCAGTCAGTGTTTGAGGTCCGAGCTGTCTTTTCATGGTGCTCAATGGTTGGGATGTCCCCTCATAATTTTTAGTACTTTTACAAGAACTACAAAGACAGACACCTTGTCAATGAATACCACTCACAATAAATAATAGTCACGATGCCATTGATTTAGCACCAGGGGAAGTCTATCTCATGGTCCCTGGCCCTACCCTTTGCCATTAAGGTAAAAAAAACTTTGACTTGAATACAAAAATGCACTCCTGTCATTAAATTATTCATTTGTTATCTACTGACATTTTGACATTTGACAACCACCAGTTAATCACAGGTCTAACACATGAAGACATACTGATGGCTATTTCTTTTTTAGCTATTTTACAAATGTGTTTTCTGTGCATTTCCGGGATACTGGCAGTAGGTTTCATCACAATAAATTCCTATTTGGTTATTTTGAACCTTTCTCCCCCTGATGATCACTTCATCCTCTTTGCTTTACACACTAACCAAGCTTTTCCCACACCAAACAATGCTTTTTCATGTTCGATCTGATACCAATCAAACCAGTCGACTCATCATCAGTTCATCAGAGAGCAGACCGCGGCTAAAATGACCGTGGGACATCAAAAGTGGATCATCACATGGCCTCAACTAACAAAGCATTAAGCACACTGCATAAATAGAGAAATATTTAGACATATATCTCTGGCAGCCATGTTGGATTAATACACTATTGCCAACTATAGGACAAAAGTTACATGGAAATCCTTTAAATGATAAAACCTATTCATATCCATCCATCCATCTTCTTCCGCTTATTAAGCAGAGATGCCCAGACTTCCCTCTCCCAAGACACTTCCTCCAGCTCTTCCGGGGGGACTCCAAGATGTTCCCAGGCCAGCCGAGAGATATAATCCCTCCAGTGTGCCCTAGGTCTTCAAACAATGCTTTTTTTTCAGACTGAGACCCCCCAAAATAATGGTGAGAAAGACTCCCCTGTCCCCCGGAGAAGTTAAAAAATTTAAATGTGCACAGGGCAAAAAAAGGTCGACACTATATACAAACATCTGTGTTGTTTTTAGTTGCAACATTTATGTTAAATTAAGCCACCGTTAATTATTTATTTATTTATTAAAAATAAATACAAATAATTATTTCTGGTAATCATCTCGCGACCCTCTAGAGGGGCCCTAACCCCCACTTTTGGAACCCCTGCTTTATGCCACAGGTGCAACAGAACAGAAAGAATTATATTGGACCTACCATCATTACTGTGCAGTCGTCAGTACGGAAAAGATCAACGATAATATCCTTTTCTTGAACTCCAGTCTGAGTTTGTTGGCATTGACTTTATCAGTAGTACAGAGGGTAATGCTTAGATACTCAGAGAAGTTGTTGAGTAAAAAACACTCTGGATGACAGCGGTAGTTGCACCAAATCTGTCTGGTTCCAGAATGAAGAGAGATAATTGTTTTAGTACAGCATGTGGATCAATACACAGAGCAGAGGATTTGACTATAGTGAAGCTGAGACAAAAACATAAACAAAGTGTGGCACAAAGCTTCAATGTCTGATAATACAAGCACCAGTATAGTGCAGCTATAGTTTCTCATTCTGAGCACAGAGAGTGAAACATCTGCACACTGGATAAGGCCTAATTGTGATCAAAGTTCTCTGGGAATGGAACTGCATATGATTGTGTACAGCTTTGTTGCGGTGGAGGTCTGAGCCGTCACACTGATAGACACGTGTTCTGGCCCGTGAGCACTCCAGCAGTCAAACCTCCATCTCTGCCATGAGTTTTTTTCCCAGAGTTTATTATTACAACATAATCACTTCCATCTGCCCGTCAAACCGCTGAGAGGGGCCAGATTAGGAACAAAAGACAGTGACGAGAAGCAGGAGGGTCTGTTCACTCCAACTGTCCTCGGCCTCTCAGTGTCCCATGTCTCTGTGATTCAAAAAACGCTGTACAGTCACTTTTCTCTTTGATAATCCGTCATGACGTCTGGACAGCTTCTCACACGATTATGAATTCAGCAGTTGGGAGCAGGAAAATGTGATTCAAATTAGTGTGGATTATATTACTGTTTTACTTACCATCTCCTCTGCCATATCCCCGCTTCGACTTTTCTTTTGAAGGCCTTATGTGTGTCTGAATGCATGAGAGCACTAACACCCGTCATGAATACATATAAACCAATTATGTCAAAAATCAATATAAAGATCCAGAAATGTGGATATGCGAAATTACAGTGGGCTGCTAAATTATGAATCAGTTAGTTGGATGAACGTTCTCTCATGCTCTTAGTATGTATTGTCTGACTGTCCCCTGTACTAATTAATAGCAAATCTTCCAGAAAATTAATCGCATTCATTTCTTTGGTTGAACGTGCATTTTGACTTCTTTGTTAACGTAATTTCTACACATTTTTGAAGAAATTGATCAATGAGCAGGACATGAATGTTATTATTATTATTTCTATGATGTGGAAATAGAGAATAAACATCACATCATACAGTGGGACCATGTGTATTTGCAGAAACTGTAGCCCCATCATTGCTGTCTAGGCTAGCGTTAGCACGGCTTAATAACATGGTAATAACATCATTTTAATTACTATTACTTTTATCTCATACCTGTAACCCCCATAATAAGTAAAAAAAGACATCAGGATAAGCTAGAGGAAGCCTTGATCTCACCACTAGGTCAAATACCCCAAATTTCTAATTATGTATAACTGTTCAAAACCAATCCAAATGATTTCAGATCCACAAGATGTTTCTATTGCAGTTGTCTGCGAGCATTATCAAGTCCTTATTAGCAGCAACATAAACAAGCGCTAACTTTAAAGCATCTGTCTCTCCCAAACGCACAGCACCAAGCAGCTGATCTCCAGACGGTGCGTTTGATGTGTTCATGGGGTCAGCACGGGGGCGAGGGAACACTCACTCTCCTCTCATCTCCAATCAGATTAGACCTCAGCCCAATTACAGCCAATCACAGCCAATTCGGTCCAATTACCCACAATTACAGAGCATTAGGACGCCCGGGAGATGGATGGCCCTGAAGGATGGGTCACACGCCTGTCACTTTCAACAAGCACTTGCACTCTTCCACTCAATCTATGTCCAGGATCAGATGTGGGGATTTTTACTATCGTGACTCTGACCATCTCAGAATTTAGTCTTGGTTTAGTCTTGGTTTAGTCTTGGTTTAGTCTTGGTTTAGTCTTGGTTTAGTGGTATTAAAGATAGAAGAGAACAATGCAACAGTATATTGGGGTCAATGCAATCAATGTGACTACAATCTTTCTGGGTGGTGTGTGCATGTCCTTAGACTCCCACCCACTGCCCAAAGCAAGCATGTGTTAAGAGAATCTCAATTTGTAAATGTGACAGTGAATGGTTGTCTGTCTGTCTGTGTATGTCTCAGTGCCAGCCGTGCAACTGACTGGACACTATCCAGGCCCCCGTAACCCACCCATATTTGGTATAAGTCCCATATTTGGTGGTATAGGCTTCAGTCATTCGTAACAGGAAAGAAAAAAAGTGGATGAAGATCAATAAATCTAAATTTGTACACAGCTTCCACAATGATTAAAGATGATGTATTAACCCAAGATTACAAAGAACTAGAAAACCTCAAATTGTTCAAAAAATAGGCACATATTTCTCCCCTGGCCTGATTTTTCTCACAGTAAATTGCCCCATTTAAACTGAGCCTCCATCACTCAGCCTGTACCCTGCTCCAGCTCCCTCAGCCTTCACTTCTGTTTGTATTAGACTGCTCTGACTGTCAGCCGTTTACCACATGACAAAACGCTTTTCTGACAGAGCCTTATTTTCACGATGTGCTTTTTCAACTTTACATACGACCAGGGATCTGATTTTCTTTCCAGTGACGGCGGATCATTCTAGGTTTTCTTTCATATGCTACATCTCTGGGGTTTCCCTCTCGCGGTGGTGTTTTTGCAGGAGTTCAGGCCCTCTCGCTGGGTGCAGAAGAATGTCCATGGTTGGTGTTTTTGTTCGTCTCGCAGTTTCACACTTCGGGACACTTTTAAGAGACGTGTAAAGGATCCTGGGCGCGGAGCGGGGCCCGCATTCTTCATGCTCCACAGGTTTGTCATGTTTGTCCATCACACGGCAGGAGGCTGTCAATCATAAGGTCACACTCTGACCATCACGGCCCGGGTGTCTTTGGTACAATTCAAGAGGAGCGTGAAAGAGCAAGAGTTTAAAAGGTCAATTCTGGGATAACCAATTTGAATTCTCGCATCATATTAGAAAACAGCCCATGTCTTCTGAGCACAAAACACATGAAGAACAATCAAGTAACTTTTTTATGTGTCCAGCCCCTTCCTCCCTACAATAGTCTAATATTAGAAATGACTTAATAAAATATACTGTTTTTGCTTCAATTCAATTCAAATAAAGTCTAAACAACTACTATTACTACTATATAAAGCAGCTTAATGTGGACATCTCCATGTTGTTAACAGATATAGACCCTTTCAAAGTTTGTAAACAGAAAGTTCTAAAGCAACTGGAGGCAAGACCATAATACATTTATTTTAATACAAAATATTGCAGATTAACATGGTTTTGACAAATGCCAGCCACTTTGCTACATGTAGGTGATGTCAGAGCCTGGTTAGGAAACATTAGTGAATCTACCACACATTGTATGTTTATTATTGTACACATTAGGCTAGTGGCAAAATTCCTGATTTTTGCAGATTTTACTGGACAAGTCCGTACAGAAATTTTGATGACCACAGCAGGTTTTTCTTTGTATGCTCAGAATTATTCTATCCCTCACCACAAATCTCCATTTTAAAGGATCTATAGCTGAAAGGTCAGTTGTAGCTGGGAAACATAGAACCACCACCACTTGCGGTATTACGGCCTCACCAGTGGTTTATAATACAAACTTTAAGATTGAAGCCATCAGAGGGGGATTTTTGTGAGTTTGTAAACTCCAGCGTGCTGTGTAGGAGGTACAATAATAAATGCTTAAATCTTTGGACTCAGACTAAAAATCCTGTTGTGTTTATCCACACTATCGCTCTCTTTCATTTGTGACCGCCATTGATGGTATCTCCTCAGTTCTAATCAGCCCTCTAGAACTTGGCCCTAACAGCTGACAGAGAAGAATGAACAGCAATTCTACAAAAAAATTAAATGCCTTCTTGCCGATTGAAATAATGACTTTTAAAATATTTATAAGTACTTCCTTGTGTAGTCAAAGATCACCAGATAGTGCCTTTAGAGTTGGACTAAACTCAGAGTACATAGGACTTTAGATGACCCTGTGCTATTTATCTCTGTACCCTCTCACATGTAGAGGTCCGTACACGAGAGTGTTTGGGGCGTGGGTTCAAAGGAAAGACACAGAGTAAACAAACAGGGGGACTTGGCTGATTGCTGGCCTCAAATCTGCACAGGCGCTGGTTTATTTGTGCGTGTCAGGGAGATAAACATCACAACATGAAGAGAGCCCACAGATGATGAACGGAAACACATTTACACAGTGCAGATACCAGACAACCACAAAAAATACAATCTGCAAACAGGACAAGGGTTTGGTAGAGTTGTCTATAGATACAAATATGGAAACAAGATTTTTCTCATTTTTAATAGTGTCTTAAAACGCTATACAACTGAGTGTATTATTTATTCACTCCACAGTCACACACTGCCACACCTGTGTCTTGCCCAAGGACACAACAGCAGTATGACGTAAGTGGGGTTTGACCTGCCATATGGTTGGGCAATCCACTCCACTGGTGCCACCTTTAAATAAACAGTCTTCGGAAAAGCATTTAAAAAGCTGGTGGTAAAACTAAGCTAGAGTTAAAGGGGTAGTCTGTTAAAAATAACTAAACATTCGTGCTCCGACCCTGGTCTGCATTGTAAAGTAGGTAGTCTGTAGAGGCCAGAACAGTGTCAGAGGCAGTGGTTCTCAATTGGTGGGTCAGGAAAGGAAGGTTGAATATTTGTATCAGATGATTTTGCTTAGTTTGATCTGGTTTAGTTCTAGATAAACCCTTGTTTGATATTGGTGTAGACTTTGATATTGGCTTAAAGGTTTAGATGTGGTTTACAGCTGGTTTATTTCACCGCTGTTTAGACCTTTGGAATGGTCTAGTTAGTCCTGGTTTAGTCCCTATTGTTTCGTATATCTCCCATTATGAACTTTTGTCATGTCTACAAAAGGTGTTTTGTGCTGATTGAGCTGTCCTCTTCATCTGGGGCCTGTCACTCACATGAGACAGGACTGAAGTGTGCACAGAGAGCTGGAGGACCTCACAACTGACCACAAAAACACAACACAAAGACACACACACACAGAGAGCCAGGCCAATGAGTGACTGAGGGAAGAAAAGGACCTGATGGACAAATAAGACGTGGAGAGACAGATAGGAGATGTTTTAATGAGGACCAATGAAGACTAACCAATGAAAAAGGCCCTTTTAACATTATATAGCTAAACATTTGGACATATATAACAATCATCAATCAATTTTGACTAGTCACAGTTAGTGATATCCACAGCTGTCACATTTTGTTCCGTTGCTTATATAACATAATATAAAAAATATGTTATAATGTCTCGCCCTTCAACCAGAGGGTTGGTGGTTCAAGTCCCCGCGAGAGCACATGCTGTCAGGCCCTCCCGTGGACCCACCACCCGCGGGAGGTACCCTTAAAAAAAGGCTGGTGCAATGTGGATCGGGCGGTGGGCAAAGGCGGGAGTTCCCTGCTTAGACTGCTGCCTCCGCGACCCGGTTTCGGACAAGCTGAAGAAAATGGATGGATGGATGGATGGATGGATGATATAATGCATAGTTATATAATTTTGACTATAGATGAATAGGGAATAATTACATCTTGGTTTTTATATGGATATTGACATTCCATAATCCAATATAATTTGACAATTTACTGTGAAAAGAATGCAAATCTGTTAATTTCATTGTTATCAAATAATTCAGATTGCTGTATTGGTGACGCTACTATAGTTTTACAATCTGGTAAGGCTAAGTTTATTATTACACAATTGATTTGGGTGGTGGGATGTAAAAGATGAAAGTTGTGGGACCTCTTCAGATGAACAGGAGCATATAAATGAGTTCATATTTTACTGAACAAGGCAAAGTGATGCTGATTCAGTTTCACAACGTCCAGAATTGGATTTTACAAGCGGATTTTTCTGTTCATAGGTGGCATTTGGTGTCCACAGTGCCAGAGGGAGCGTGGGACAGTGGGTCAGGGGTTGTAGGTCAGCGGGTGCAGAGGTGAGGGGTCAGATGGGTGACTGGGCCCCGGGCAGAGTGCCAGGCTGGGGGATCCTGTGGGCTGCTTTCAGAGGCATGTGGGTAGAGGAACAGTTCCAACAGCCACAGTCAGAAACAATCTACTTCTACAAATGTTATCCTACAGTATAACCTACAACACATCACCAAGAGACACCCAAATGATGGTTCTGCAGCTTAGGTTGTGATAGAAGTTACTGAGATGATTTAGCTGTTGAGTTGGTAATGGAAGACTGTGAAATGATTCGGCTGCAGAAGACATTTAGATAGTTCTGCTGCTAAGGTGGGGACAGGCTCAAAAAGTGTAAGATGGTTTAGCTCAGTCAGTAGCCCATATTCAGAGCTTGAAATACTTTGAATCCAGCTCATTACAGTTTGCCCAATGTTACTCCCAGCTCCTCTTCCGGTTTCAATACTGTCCTATCAGAGCTGCTCCACAGAAAGACTGAGAAAGTCATTTGTCCTTGCACCAGACTGTACAACTCTCTCTTTTATGTTTTTTATTGGTATATGATGGTGTATTTTTATTGTATGAATGTTTTTTAATGGATGTATGAAGCAGCTGGCATCAATGAATTTATTTCGGGATAATAAGAAAGTTCTATCTAATCTAATTTATCAATAAAGCTGAAAAAGGCCCAAAAAGAATAATCATAACATTTGGTCATTTCTGGTCATCCCCCAAAATACTTAAAAACTTAAAAGTAGTTAAGTACCTAACTATTCTCACATGCATTGTTTGACACAATCATCTGGAATTAGCTTCATTCAACATATTACAACATATTACAATGACATATTTCTGACATATGTTATTACAGGTTCCGAATCTACATTGGTAAGTGGGTAAGAGTTCGCCCTGAAACCCGAGGGTCGCCGGTTCGAATCCCTGCCCTAGTGCATACTGTCGTTGTTTCCCTGGGCAAGACACTTAACCCACATTGCCTATGAATGAATGAATGTGGTTGTGTGATTGGTGTTTGGTGGTGGTCAGAGGGGCCGTAAGTGCAGATAGCCACGCCTCTGTCAGTGTGCCCCAGGGCAGCTGTGGCTACATAAGTAGCTTACCACCACCGGGTGTGACTGAGGACCGAATGACCAATGTAAAGCTATATAAAACCGATGCATTATTATATTATTACATCATTTTAACAACAAAGATGCAAACACAATGCCACCTTTTGACAGTAACTGGAGGATTGAACCAGATTGAACAGACCAGAATGATACACTCATCTGCCATCATATCTGTCAGGGAGATGTGGGTCAGCTCTTCCACTTTGTCTACTGTTCTGTACATGTGAGAGGGCACTAATGGAAGGGTTTAACAGAAACACAAAACAAAAACAACAACAACACCTTTACTTTACCTTTTAAATGTAAAGCGCTCAGAAAATTGGTGATCACCTACTGCTCAATATATCCCATTCACAACAGGTGCCTTGATGAAGACATGCATTTTTCAGTTCCCCCTGAGAGGTCGTAAGGTCAGACTTGATCTGTGTTTCTGAGATGAATGGGCTTTTCATCTTTTGTTCATTTTTGAGGTGCCTGGAACTACGGGCCTTAGGTGGCATACACCCTGGACACACACACACACACACACACACATATTCTCACATTCAAATCACAATGGGCAATTTAGATGAACCTCTTCTACCACATAAGGTAAAGCCAAAAAGAAACCAACACACATAGGGAGGACATGCAGACTCGATCTCGCAGGCCAGAAAATTTAACTTTTCTTCTTCAACACTCACAAGCCCAAAAAAGTCAAGTATGAGAAATTGTATAACCAACTGCACAACTTAATCTGGTTGTACTCATACAATATCATATTTCCATATAAGCTGTTCATTGCTTCGTGAGAGTTGGCAGGTCACCCAAGCAAAATCTGTGAGTTTTCTTCATGAACCCTCAAAGACTGACAGAAGGAACGGTCCACACAAAAGTCCAGTGTTTTCAGCCTGACACTCTCTTCATCATCATTCAGTGGACCAGCTTTGTGCTTTTGTCTTAGAGACCATGTTAAATTAGCTCAGTCCAGATGGGTGCTGTCGATTTGCCAACAGTCCCGATGTGAGCGACGTGTGTGTTCTGAGGATGTACGTGAGTGTGCTTGGCTGGCTCGTCCATTCAAGTGGTCAGAGTTTCCAAGATGGAGGTTGTTGTTTTTTTGCATATAGGCTTTTCTGCTAACTTGTGGGTTAAATGCCATTGTTTAGACTGTGTGCTAAATATAATGTTTTTTAAAAAAGCTAAATGCCTGTAAACATAAAATATGGATGCATGGTGGCCACAAATACTAGAGCAACTGGTGTTTGTCAAACTACAATCACAAAAATCATCATGATTTCTCTTCTGATTGGTTAGTTACCACAGGTTGGGTTGAGAAGGTAAGACTCACAATATTGGGCAAAGTTAAATACTTAGAATTTTTTCTTGATTTCCATCTGTCAACAATAATGCAGACACAATTAGGTGACTGGTGCGCAGATGTCCAAAAACCAGTAACAAGGGCTTTTCTGGCACAAAGTGGAGGGGAGGACCAGTCTATAGGAGATTGGCACCACCACCCAGTTCCACCCTCGGGGAGTCCTCTTGTGTGACAGATATATTTCCATATTCACTAGGTATATGCTCCTATGTTGAACCTCTGCCCGGTGGTTCCAGAACCGTTCCAGGGCTGATGTCATGTGCAGCTGCTGTGAGCCTGACAGACAGTTTCCGCACCACAACATGGGGCCCTGTGGTCGGCCTGTCACTCTGACGGACAGCTGAATGACACCAATGAGAGCTCCGGTGAGAGGGAGCGGTCCCTCCCCCTTCTGAGTGACAGCCAGTGAGCGGCCAGAAAAAGCGGCTGTGAACCTGAAAGTAATCTCTTCAGGCCGTCTTCCTTCGGTTGGCTCGCTGCTCCTCTCCCAGTCTTTTCAGAGCTCAGGGTATTTTTCTCTCTCTAAAGCTCTCTCTCACTCGCCATTCTGCGTCTGTCAGCGCTCACAACTGCTTTCTGTTACGGTGTCACCAGCAGCTGATGGCCACTTCGCTCACACTAACCTCTGTGTGGGAGAAGCCAGCACTCTGTCAATGTGAATGTGAAATAGGAATCGACATGGCCACTTGGTCTCCATTATGTTGCAAGCTTTCTGAGACTGCCATGTAGATGTGGGTCAAATATTTAAGGGGCGGAATAAAATGAATCCCACCGGCATAACAAGAGTGATTCGAAAAGCAATATAATACGAAGACGCTTCAGTCTTGGTGGCCTCAAAGTCTCTTGGTCAATGTACACAATAGAGCTTTATTCATTCTACTTGGGCATTCTATTTACTTTCAGATGTCTCACAGATTTCTATTTCTAATTTAACCAACAAAACGTATATCTAATGGGCTACTATTTGGACAATACAGGAAATAAAAAGTGATTAAATACACTTTCAGCACTAAACAGACATCACAATGAATACTGTTCTTTTGTCCATTCTTGAGACATCTCAAGGCTGCCAGAAGCTCAAATCCAAATGAATGTACTGATCATTTTACCATATAGAGGTCAAATTTATTGTACCATTTTTTTTATATATAAATATTGTATATCTGGCAAAACTGCAGGGGCCATAGCCATTGAGATTTCTATTTTAAATTAGTGGAGCTTTATTGTCTGTTTAGCCTCTGTGATCTCGGTTTAGACCATTGAAACACAGGCATGCGCACATTCTCTGTGGACATTCTTTGAACAAAACACACTTTCTAATGAATACTGCTCATCCATTCACCCTCTACAGTCCTCACATTCTCAGAGTGCTTCCTGTGAATATTCCACATTCACGGCTGTTTCCTGGTCACTGTTGCCCAAAGTTACATCTCTGTCTAATCACAATGTCCCGTGGCTGGTGTTAGGAATGTGGCCTTTGAAATTAATGTGAATACTTCATGTGTTATTGAAATGGTTAATAGTCGACTTCCGGCATCAGTGGACAAGATGCAAAAGAAAAGTATTGAGAGACGGTTCAAAATGGACTCACAAGGATGTATACTAACTTAAAGGTTCAATTTCCACTCTAGCCACTGCCTGCATACTTGGGCAAGACACTTCACACTCTTTGCCTATGTATGAACGTGTGGTAGCTTACCGCCACCAGTTTGTGAATGAACAATGTACTCAGTTGTAAAGCACTTCAAAAGTCATTATTAAGGTTTCCTCTGCATCATTTTAGCTTTATCATGTAGGCCAGGGGTGGGCAAACCTTTTGACTCAAAGGCCACATGGGGTTTAAAAATGTGCCAAGTGGGCCGGCTGATATTGTATTCTTTGTAAACTGCACTCGGACTTTAGTGAAAAAATATGTCGATGTGGAGTTAACTGGTTACTGCAGGTTATAACAACATGAGTGGCAATATTTCACCATTTAAAAAATATTAGCAAATGCATGCGGGCCAGATTAAAAAGCCCAAAGGGTCGCATGTGGCCCCCAGGCCTCAGTTTGCCCACCCCTCATGTAGGCCAACTGAACATGCATATAGTTTACGTAATAATTTTTATTCATTTTTTTATTTCCTTTGTTCAGTAACATTCATTTAAAAACTCATCTGTAAGGGCTCATTGTAACTGGCTTTTTTTCACAGGGGCCTCGGCAGTAGTAAAAATGATGTACGGCTCTGGACTGAACCATAAGAAGTGCTGAATGGGACTGTTCCTCTGGCTCTGTTTTTCCTCCACCTTAAATTCAGCCGGTTATTCCAGATGGTGGGTACGGGAGAGCAGGCAACAGGCATACTTCACTGGAAATTAGAAAATGTGTCAGCATGTGGATATGATTATGGTGATCTCAATCATTTAGACTGAAAATAGCTCCAGAGCTGGTCCGGAGACATAATATGTAGAGTCTATGCAGGAAAGCACACATTAATGCCTGTGCATATATGAACAGGGCCGGCCAGAGCTGAAACACATGTCTCATAGCAAAGCACAAAGAGAGTTAATTCACTTCAAAAACACTGACTGCATAGATGTAAATAAAAAGGCCTGGACGTAAAGCAGGTGTGAATATGGAAGACACTGAGGGTACACATGAGACGCATTTGTTAAAATACTTTTGGTAGGTTAAAATTGGTCTTCATCGTTGGTTGATAATGGCAAATTCAACATTTATTTCTCTTAGCTCAGCAGTTGTTATACTCTTATGCTGCGTTCACAACAAACGCGACAAAAGCAAAATTTTCGCGTCTGTAGCGTCTACTGGTCGCTTGACATTTTGAAATCTGTCGCCGGTTTCGCGTTGCGAAAACTTCCTTTGCTTGAAGAGTAGTCTGTTGTCAACATGGCCGTATAACAGCTGTGAAAAGGCCAGTGTGATGAGCTGTGGTCGGGCGTATATGTGAGGCACGGTGGCCGATAGCACCAGTGTTTGTAAAATGACAAGCTAGATCTAAACCTCAGTTTATAATAGAGCTCACACTCTCCTCAGTCAGTCCTGTTGATAATCTCATCACGTGTGTGTTTCTATGCTCTTTATTCCTATGTTTTGTGATACGTGGACCAGCCTTCAGGAAAATCTCAGCTTCAGATCGTACAAGTCACACAAAAACACGGCTCCAGTCACAAATAACCATCTAATTACTCACTACGGTATCTCAGGAGACTCTGACATAGATCCGTTCAGTATTCTTGTCTGTATAAACCAACACAGATGTGTTTATTGCTCCGTAGAGACACTTCCTCTGATGGCCCCGCCCTGGGGCTATGTCGTCAGCGTCACTTCCCACAAAAGCAGGCTCCTGATGGATTGTCGCGCCGCGAAATTTCGCCAAAGTTCAGATTGTTCAACTCTGGCGAAATTTCGCCCTGGGTCTCTTCGCGCGTTTCGCAGTTTCGCGTCACAGAATGATTTTGTCGCGCGAAACGCGCTTTTATTGCGTCTTCATGATATGGACCTGTGTGCAACAGTTGAAAAAGATCCAGCAAAGACTTTTTGAGTTATTGCGTTCAAAGTTTTGGCCCGTTATTAATTAATTACTTAATCAATATTCATCAAAGTAGTACCCAAATCGATACAGTTCTCTTTATGGCGTCTTTATGGTATATACCTGTGTGCAAATGTTGAAACTGATCCGGCAATTCGTTTTTTGAGTTATCGCGTTCACAGCTAGGATCTGCGGATGCGGACGAACACCAACGTGATTCCATAATATCGTCGTTTCGCCTTTATTATAACTGGATATGGTCAAAATGTATTCAGTTTTCATTATGTAGACTGAAAGAAGAATGTAGTTTTGGGGAATTTTCAAAATTTGGCACAAACATCCAGATAAATCAAAAAAGTCAACTAGACCCTTCCCATGTTGGTCATGGTTTGGGGCGAGGCCTCTTAATTGCTCATTAACAATATTAAAACCCTTAAAAATCACACAATGTCTGATTACGTATTGGGAAAATATCGGCTACACAGGAGCCTGCTGCTGTAGCGGAGGATACAGCTTCATAAATACAAGTCTGCTGTATTTAACCCTCTGCTTCACATGATTATTTCTTATGTTTGCTCTTCTTTGTGTCTGTAGACGTCTGTACAGGTGTGTCTGTTCTGGGTCGGGGATTTTGTGAAGCGCGACTTGTTTCCTCATCATGATTGCATTTTTGACTGATGCGACTTATTCTATGGAGCGATTTATAGTCCGGAAAATACGGTATCCAAAATTCAAAGCTAATCCCAAATTAAGCTAACTTTATGCATTGTGTGACAGGTTTCAAGTTTAAATGATGTGGAAAAAAGTCACAGCATTTATTAGGGGCCATTCTCGAGAACTTTTATCAGGTGTATTTTTGGACCTGTCCTGGTTGGTACTCTCCTGTGAGGGGCCAGAGAAGGTCAGAGTGGTCCAGTCTATTTGAGTCTACTCTGTAACATGTCAAAAGTGAGTTCATAACAAGTTCTAAGGCAGTGTCAGCTCTCTCAGCGTCTGTGTGCTGTTTAGGCATGGGATGTTCACCAGTTTGACGATATACCACGGTATTAAAAAGTTACGGTATGATGACCACAAGAATGGGCTTCTGAGTTGTTATGTGTCTGTCAGAACTGAAAATGCAGTGCTGCTGATTGTCCCCCGCCTCTTCACTGCACGCTTCCCGTGCTTTGTAAAATGCACCACTCTTGTTAGTGCAGAGAGCTCTGCTCAAGTTGCCGCTACAATTACGGGGTCCTAGCCTAGTCTATATGTCCATAGGCCATCTAATATCTTGTCCGCCACAGGTTATTTTATCGGGTTATGCTTTTGTCTGATGGAGGAGGACCTGTGTGCATTAGTTCATCTGCTCAAAACTTGCTCAAAACTAACTAACTCCACTTCTGCCTTCATTGCTCTCATTATCGATGACTGACAGAGGCCAAAAGTGAGTGAAATTGACAAAATAAAGGCGCCATAGTCACTCTACTACGGGATCCATTTTATATTTTAGCTGAACTGATCGTGTGTGCGTATAAATGCTGACCTGTTAATGCACAGACGAGACCTCGCTCTCCAGTTTAGCTCTTATTTAAAGCTAAACAATAAACTGATGAATCCTGAAGTCCTTGTATATTAAACACAGTACTTAAGTTGTCCATTGTCTGTAAAATGACCCCGCATTTTGCAGGGTGCAAAAGCAAAAGTTGAGCGGTCACATGGCTACTTTATATGCACAGCCAAGTGTGGTATCAATACACACATTTCCCTTCTGGTGTAAACAGAGCACACACAACCTCATCTGTTTTTAATTCAAAGAAATCGCTTCCATAAAACTCCCCTCGCCAAATGAGAGGCACTACTGTCGCTTGCTCTTGAGGACGTGCGTCCCCGCTCTCTCTGCTTTGCCTTGCTGTTATCTGCTTTTGCTCCCTTTATTTTTCCACTTTTCTTATGTTTTATTAATTTGTTTTATCCATTTGTTAAGGAGATCCTGAATACTTTTTCTATTTTTATTGGCTTTTACATCTTTTGGATTTTACAACCTGACGAGTGGAACAACGTCATTCAACATATCCGGGGTGGAATTCCAAACAAATTCTTCCTGTAGGAACTGCTGGATCTATTGCCAGGAGATCGAGAGGCTAAAGTCAAAGATTTTCTATTTTGAATCTCAGAAGGGACTTTACCAAACGCTCCCAATCACGACCAGTGGTAAGACGCCTAGACTTTATAACAGAAAACACAGAGAACATTCTACGAACAATGCCACTTTTAACCTGGACTTAGAAAACACAGTGTCTTTCCCAAAACTATCAAAACACCAGAATGACACCTGGCATAAACTCGGCGCTAAACCAAAGCATCGAAAGATAAAAGAAAATACGGGAATTACAGAAGCAGTTGTAGCAGTTCGACAATCACCAAGAATAAGGCTAACAAACAGATTTCAGCCACTGAATGACTTGG
>JAVQKC010032108.1:0-11617 GCA_036025475.1 Philypnodon macrostomus | reverse complement strand
AGTCTGCTGGATTGGCAGATGAAAGCTTTTCAACAATCAAAACCTTGTCCAGATGCCCTTTTTCAACTTTCAGAATGACCTCTACCTGGATGAATGACAACCTTCACCGTCGTCTTTCTGAAGAAGTAATATTCTACCGTAAATGTTTATTTCAACAACTGATAATATTTTCTGAATTGGAAATAAAATACTTAAAGACCAAAAATATGCAAACCAAAATGAAAGCATCTAAAGAATGGACTACATACATTTTTCGACTTGGGGCAGTATTTCTGAGTACATAACTCAACATAAGGATATTAGGATCAGAGGAAGTGGGTTAGCAGACCTGCTCTCCCATGACTCCACAAGACTGATGCTAAGTCACTGAGAGCTCTTTGACACATTCCTGAAGGAACAGTGACACCAGCTACAGCAGCGAGATTTAACTTAACACAAGGAGATGATTCAATAAAAAAAGTACAGAGGCCAGTGCTGAGAAGTGACTGACCAATATATGTTTTCTTGGTAGTACTCTGTCATGAACCATGGCATAATGACAGTTTTACATTACTGGTACTGTATGTTGAACAAAACTAACAACACTGAAATCCAACCATAGCTTTTAACTTTTAGGGAACCTGATTGAAAGTAGGACTTCCCGATATTAACTGTACTTCCACAAGAATGCCTTATAGAACATGTAGAGGGTAATTCTACATGGTAATCAGGTTCTTTATAGATTTTGTTTAGTGCAAAAGAGTGTTGTTTGTTATTAATTGTGCATCTCTAATTGAAAGATAAAAAACCTCCGTGTTCAGCGCTTATTACTGGGGCCTCGAACATTCGGGCCACAATGACAGTATATGAATTAATCCCATAGATCATTTCTACAATATAAGTCATATAAACCCAACTACAGCTCCTGAAAGTTTGTATATGTGTCACACGTATCACAGCCATGACAAACCGGAACATATGACTTCAACAATATGCCTAATGATTTTATTAGTTAGAAAAGGTATTGATGTTGAAATGTCCCATTCACCGTACAGTGGACAAATCAAAGAGAACGAGGGACAGATGCCGCGAAAAATTACAATTACATAAAACAACAATATCAATAGAAGTATGCGTAACAGAATGTACTTACATGGTCTGCTACGACTGCGTGTCTTTAGTGGTACTTCTAGAGTGAGTCGATGGGAGTGCCGCATCTACAGCATCGTCCTGAGCGGAGCCGGAGGGAGTAAAAAGCCGGGAACCCGTGGAGGGAGGGACCGCGGACGCACAGACCTGAATGAGGGACGGACTCCGGCCGCTGTCAACCTGTGGTCACGCGCTTTAACAAACGGTGTATTGGTTTTCTGACGGTGTTATCTCGATCTGCGGTGACAGGTGGAGGCTCATGTTTATATAAGTGCCTTTCAACACCCTCAGGCTTTTTGTTTCCCATAGATTTATAATTAATAGGTCTGGGTTAATAGAACAGGATTATATTATTATTATATGAGTATGTCAAACTTTAACAGCTAATGTGAAACAAACACAATAAAAATATCTGATATTTTTGGAATTTGATCATGGGCTTGGTTAAGTCCCCTGCCTTTGGTGTGGGATGGCCATAGTTTAGCCCAAACCTCACATAATGTAAGGTTGAAAGGACCTCTGGTGTAAATAAAATTAGTAAATAATTTGCCTGCGGAAGTATATGTGTATGTATATTGTGTGTATTGTGAAAAAGAACTAAATGCACTGGTTATTTCTGAAGTACACTGAGCTGCAGTTTTGACAGTCAGACATTGCAACAAAAATATTCATTCATTTGGTTTATTATTTGGTTTCACTTTTGTAGGTCTCCTTGATGGAAATATCATGTTCCTCAAAACACCAAACACTTTGCCCCTTACTCAGATATTATACCAACCCTAAGACATCCCTAAACAGATGCTGTATACTGACTCATAATCATGTCTCGTTGGTCCATGTTTGTATCCTACTCACTGGTGAATTCCTGGAGGTCTTTGCGGATGTGGAACATGGCAACAGGCCAAGACTCGTCATTCTGCTGCTGCATATCTACAACAGCACGTGAAAGAGACAGGTTTAGACTTGAACAATACCAACCAACACAATATACACAGCTCTTGCTCCCCTCTGCGACAGCCCGGCCTCTTAAAGTATACAATTGAAGCTCTGTCCCTTTAACTGTAGCCAGAGGCGAGGAATTTACCTGAACACACCTTGATGAGACCACGGAGAGGCATTATTATATCAGCAAAACGACGATATTATGGAATCACGGTCCACGTCCACAGATACTACATGTGAACACGATAACTCAAAAAGTAATTGCTGGATCAGTTTAAACTTTTGCACGCACATATATGTCATAAAGACGCTGAATTGGGTTGATTTAGGTACATCTTCTTCCGCTTATCCAGGGTCGGGTCAGATATGCCCATACTTCCCTCTCCCCAGACACTCTCCTCCAGCTCTTCTGGGTGGGGACTCCAAGAAGTTCCCAGGCCAGCTGAGAGATATAATCCCTCCAGCGTGTCCTAGGTCTTCCCCCGGGGTCTCCTCCTGGTGGGACATGCTCAGAACACCTCCCAAAGGAGGGGTCCAGGGGGCATCTGAAAAAGATGCCCGAGCCGCCTCAGCTGGCTCCTCTCGATGTGAAGGAGCAGCGACTCTACCCCAAGCTCCTCCCGAGTGACCGAGCTCCTCACCCTTTTTCTAAGGGAGCGCCCGGCCACCCAGCGGAGGAATCTCATTTCAACAGCTTGTACCCGCGATGAATATTAATTAAGTAATGAAGGAATAACGGGCCAAAACTGTGAACGCAATAACTCAAAAATCTTTGCCAGATCTTTTTCAACTTTTTGGACAGTTACATCATATGAAGACGCTGAACTGGATTGAGTTTGGTACCCTGGACACACTTTGGCAGAGAGCAATGAAACTTGGTACAGTGATTCTCCACAGTGTACCCAACATAAAATATTATTATGACCCCACCCTACAACAAACAGGAAGTTGGCCATTTTGAATTGAATTTGTGAGGTCAGGTATATTTGACAGCCTCTAACTTGCACATACTTTGCCCGATTAGGCTCTAACCTGAAATACCTAATTACCCCCCGGCCCTGAACACATCTGGCCAATATGATGCAGTTACCTGAATAGTGAAAGATGTAGTTTTAGACAAATTTACTAAATTTGGCAAAAACATTCTTCACAAACTTCCAGAAAAATGAAATGACAAATCATGGTTAGGGGGCAGGGCCTCTTAATTGCTCGTTAACAATATAAAAACCCTTAGAAATCTCGCAATATCCGATTAAGGTGGGCATTTGGGGCAGAGGTAATGGGCCGTTTCGCCAATATACACCTTGCTGTCGACAGTGTGGGCCCAGTTAACTTTTGCAAGCTATGTTTTTATTGTATGTGTACAGTGAATTTTCCAAAAACACCAAGATTAGCCATGTATAATATTGTAGTGTAATGTAATAGTCATACTTTGCTGAGAATGATTTCAGGTGCTAGGTACTCCGGTGTCCCACACAACGTCCAAGTTCGACCTTTTACTCTCTTGGCAAAGCCGAAATCTGTCACCTAGGTAATCAAGTAAATTGAACTTTAGTATTACATTAGCAATATATCAAATTAGGCAAGTCATCCTTTACCTGAATGTATCCATGGTGGTCAATGAGGAGATTCTCTGGCTTCAGATCTCTGTATATAAGATCTAGTGAATGGAGGTACTCGAATGTCAGCACTATCTGAGCAGCATAAAACCTTGCATGTGGTTCACTGGAAAAAAAGGCAAATGGGACGGTTGGACAAAACAGGCAGAAGTATTACTTACTACAAGAGATTTTAAATAGACTCCACACCTAAACCTCCCAATTCGTCTTAGGTGTGAAAACATCTCCCCCCCAGGAACATACTCCATCACCATGTACAAGTTAGAGTTGTCCTATAAAAAAAACAAAACAAGAACAGCCTTAAAATACCGATGAAATGGAAATGAGTTATAATAATGTAACTAAGCAAACGTTACCTTAAACGCATACTCAAGTTTGACGAGGAAGGGGAAGCTCACGGCCTGTAATATCCTCTTCTCATTTAACGTGTGTTCTATTTGCTTGAGTTTCACCACCTGACAGAACAAGAGAACATGAGCTCGTCAGCCATCTCTCACGTGGAAAAAGGAACAGAAATAGAATAGATTGTATACATGTCATGTGTTTGATTACAGGTGTTGACTTATCATTAGCCCGTTAAACCAGAACCGTTTACTAGTGAATTAAGTATCTTCTGTTTGTGGCTAGCATCCAGTGAAATCTCTTTTGGCTTCTCCTATCATTTGCAAAGGTGCTTTGGCAGGTTTTTAAGCCAGATGCCCTTCCTGACGCAACCCGCTCCACTTATCCAAGCTAGAGAAAGTTTTTGTTTCAACTTTGATACCTGGCCTACTGCATGAAAGTCAGGGAATGAACCACCTCACTAATGGGGAGGGTGTAGGCCTGAAATGGAGCTTTGTGTGATGCTCCATTTTCTCCCATTGGTTGTATAGTCTATAAAGTGCAATTGAGATTGGGGGCTATTATGCAAGGCCTGTGCTGTGATGACGCAGTGAAAGTGGCCGTGAGTGAAGTGAAAACACACAAGTGGTTTTTGCTAATTGTCAAATTTTCTAACCAACAAAATGCAAGATAATAATCAGCGTGTGTCCTAAAAGAAAAAGCATGGTCAACTTGGTAAACTGACCTTCTGCTTGTCCAAGATTTTCATAGCGTAGAATTGCTCTGTTCCTTTGTGTTTGACAAGCATGACCCTCCCGAAGGAGCCAGTACCAAGAGTTTTTATTCTGTCAAAGTCATCTAGGCACGTCGTGCTCTGTGGAAAAAACACAGCTGCATCAGACCAAGCTCTGTTGACAAAAGCACATTTCAAACTGTGATTCTCAAATGGTGGGTCAGGACTCAAAAGTGGGTCAATTTTTATTTTAAATGTGGTTTTGATTACATAAAATTGTGCCATAAAATAATTTTGAAAAATAGTGGGTCATAATAAAATTCCAGGAAATTTTGAGTCCCACGGTCCCATTTGAGAGCCACGGATTTTAATGGTCCAATTCTGACCTGTGGTGGGCATTCCCATTTGCGTAAGAAGTCTTCTTTGGCTTTGGCTAGAAACTCTTTCACTAAAAAGGTATGAGAAAATTACAGTTAGTGCACAGAAATGTATCCAAAGTGAAAGAAATTTTGCAAAACAATTCAAACTGGCAATCACTATATTTTCAAAGGGGGAGCAGGAGAAGTTTGGAAAAGTAGAACAAAGCTGAAGAGGAAAAGTATATTAGGAAAGTCAACTCTCATCTGGATATAGATTAAATAGTTAATAATGTAGCATACTCCAGTCTAAAGAGATCACACAAACACAAAACAACAACCAAGACAGGCAGACAAGTGATGCAGCCAAGATACTCAGAATATTAGTTGTTAGTGTGTAGTCTAATTTCTAATAAACGGGGTTAAGACGAGATTCAGAATTACAAGAATGCTGCCTCCGAGCATATTGTGCATCACAAATCACCACAGGGGGAAAAACTATAAAACACAGGCATAAAATGGTTAAGCAAAGACAAACCAATGTATGTCATATACAGCAGACATCAGATATCCAGATTGAGAGAATGTAGAAAAACAAGGACTTATTATCAAAGCATGCAAGAAAGGCAAGCACATCTAGCAAAAAAATCCACTCAGAGACAAATGCCGTTTTTAATGCTATTCTGGCCATTTCGTTGGAGAGGAATGAGCGTACCAAATGTCTCTATTGTTCACCAAAGTTTTGCAGGAACAATCACCCACATGGATGGGATGAAGAGAAGACAGAAGAGAAATATATAGAGTTGTACATAAACACCAAGTATAAGACATAAACAACAATGTAACATGAAGCATATGTAGTGGACAAAGGAATGAGTTGACATAATCTCGTGGAATTTGGACGGAGCCTGGCTGCCGGCTGCCTTTTTCTAAGAACAGGTGTACCCAGAATGCCATGCTACGGACTTTCTGTCATGCATATAAGACCAGATATGAAGATAAACATCTGTACCAAGAATGTACTGAATGCACACTTGAACTGGATTGTCATGTGAAGCATGGAGGCACAAAATGGCACTTTTATGGTTAGTGTATGTCTTGTGTACACACACTTTAGAATTGGACTTTGTTTGGAGTGAATACTGTTTATATCACAGCGGGTTTGGTGAGAGAGAGCCATGGGAGGTGAACATCTGTGGCCTAATAAGAAATTTGTCAACATTTGTGTGCAGCTAAAGGGTAAAAATAAGTCACTTTGCCTTCTCTATTTACTTTCTAATTACCTTTGGCATCTGTAGCCTATGTTGACTAGAGGTTCAGAATGTGCGCTTCGCTTAAGTGCGATAGTAATAAAATGTGCAGTATCTAGTCAGACTTCAAATACATGCCTTTGCTTTTAGTGCATTAGCATTCATGACATAATCTGACTCATGTCCCAGAATTCTTAAACAAACAAAAAATAGCTAGAAATCTTAGATATATTAAATAAAGAGCAAACAGCAGATGGCATCAGTCGTACACAACGGTAGCTTTGTAAAATAGCTGTGACATAACTTGAGGATTATATTGATTCTTTGTACTATATTGTTGCTGTTACATTATTGAAAAAACAGTCCAATAACAGTTCGACAAAATCTCCATTAGTGGGCAATAGCTGTTTTTCTATCCTGTTTACTAATACCTTTAAAAAAGGGGCACTATGCAACTTTTTACTTTAACAAAACTTCAAGCCTTAAGTCAATGTGATCCTAAATGAGTTGTTGTGGGGTGAATGAAGCTTTCTTGCTAGGATGAATGTCCCTGGAAGTCTTGGGTCAAGTGCCAAAACCACATATTGCTTTTAAAACAGGCTTTTACAGAGAGAGCTCCAAGAAATAAAGAGATGCCAAACTGACATAGACCTGGTGTTTTTGTGTTGAACAGTAGCTTTATGATCGTCTACAGTCTATATATATATATAAAGTCTATATTCTTTGTGTTTTTTCTGTGGACAGTGGCACTCTCTGAAACTGTAGGGGGCGCTCTGTGAAGAAGAAATGTGACCAAAAAGTTGCATAGTACCCCTTTAACTGTCACCATTATTCTTCCTATAGACGTTTACATGCATGTAGTAGTCTGATGCTAGACCGAAGCTAACAGTTGCTAGGCGACTTGGTGCATTTACATGTTATTTGCTAGTGCTGACTATTTTACTGCTGTGAGATTTGGAGGTAGAAATGCTCACACTACATTTGCCTAAATAGCAAATACAAACATATCAAAATAAATATTATGACGCCTAGAAAAGAAATACACTATAAAATGTGACATACGCTTATTACCATCTTTAGTATCTTTACCATTGCAGTTGTAAAATTATATAATGTGCAAGTCTATGCAGCCTGCTCATTATGACTTTCAAAATATTACGTTTATCAGTGATTAGATGTCTATAGCAGACACTGTTCTTGACTCCATAAGTGTGTTTCCACCATCAAGTACACTGTGAGCCAAGCCTTCCTGTGAGCGAGGCCACTCAGGCATAACATAGCAGGGTTATGTGAGTCTGCCCTGTTTTTTAACTACAGTGTGAAACCAAATAGGTGTCACGATGGCCAACTGTTTAATCTGCCTGTGTGCGAGTGTGCTAATGTTGGCTACAGCAAACAAAGTGGAGCTCGATATAGAAGACTGTAGGTAACCAGGTCGTGCACAGTCAGGCCACGACACTCCAGACAAATCTGCTGCTCGGGGGCACAGTAAATGGTTTTAGCAGTTAGCCGGCCAGGATCTAGGGATCATAGCCAGACCAAGAAACGCAATGATCATCTCTGTCTCCCTGCTTGGCAACGTTTAGACCACAGCTTGTCTTAACGGGCTAATAAACCTCTGTGGAATGTATTTACTAGACTGTACAGAGAAATGTTTAAACATTTTACAACTAAACAGCCATTTTGGTAAAGGCAAATTTATTGCCCTTAACTTCTGTGTAAATATTGGGTAGTCTGAGAGCGAAAAAAACAGAAGCCTCATTTTGATCCAATTACAAAGTCAATATTAAAACAAGAACAATATACATCTTGTAGGGTGATCAGCGATGAGCAGCTGCACACATCACTAGCAAAGTAACACAGTCCTAGGCCGGGTTACGTCAAACCTTTCAAAGCTTGTAATACCCCTTATCCTCTGACGAAGGTCTGATGACAAGCTGCTCCCGTCAATGACAACTGAGTCCTTTACCACAGTAAGATTAGAAACTGGTCCAAATAGGCACGAGGTACGCTGTTGGCTGTGTTTATGTCCAAGTGCCAAGATGACTCTACAGTAGTACGTTCTAAGCTTTTATGAATGGAAACATCACATTTGTCATTTCTTCACCATACTTGGTCATAATACTGTACCAAGGGATAGCTTTGTTTATGTAACCGAGAATCAAATGTGGCACGGGGGGCTATAGAAAAACTGCCGCACAGTTCTTTTTAGTGAATAAATAAGCTGTTTGTATCAGTTACTTTGGCTCTTGTGGTACATTTAAACCTTATGTTAGATGTGACTAGTTTGTGTTTTCCTACAAGTCATACTGCCAGCGTTTGGACTAACACTGTCTTATTGTTACACAGCTAAATTATTGAGCAGACTCCATTCAGAACAAGGATGCAGGTGCACTTTTCAAGATTTTTTATTTAAAATGTTCACACTAAACGGTAGCACCGCCACTGCTAACTGTGAGCATACAGGCCTGAATGGCTACCGCCACCATCAAGAGGCAGTGGGATGACAGGGGCCTTCTGAAGGCTAATCCCCTCACAGCTAAAGTTAGCAGGCTATGTGACCACCACCACGATTTACCTTTATCGTGTTTCTATTTGTATTAAACAGATGTACAGGGCCAAATACACCAAATGCATTTACTTGATGTTCTTGATAGCGCATTCTGGGCAAATAGGGTCCCCAGCCTAAAGACCCCTTCCCCACCCCCTCTTAGAGAAGATAACCACAACATGTACGGGTCTTCGGAGTGCTAGCTAACATCAATAGGCCCCTTTATACTTTTTTGTAAATACAGACCGATGTGTTGTTTTTTGGGCAAAAACAGCCATTATTATGCGTAAAGATGAATATTACGCGAAGGATGTGTACGCACTGTGCCCTACTGTACGGCGGGGTTGGGCAGTGTTATAACAGCACATCCTGCTAATTTACCAAAGGTTACCGAACGCCCAGTTATGCACCGCCGAGGCCAAACAACATCCCCAAAACTCACCGCTCTCTAGCTCGTTGCCCTTCTTGGCTGTAGCAGCGTTCCCCATGGTGTGGTGGAAGACACGGCGAATGCTCCGACGCAGAGGATATGGCGGAGGCTAGAGCTAACCCTACCACTACTGATATTCTGCCCCCTTCGTCCTTAAAACAAACCAATGCAAAGATTCATCCGTGGGAAAATAACACCCGTTGCCCTTTCCAGCAACCCCCTCGACTGTCCTGCGTCTCCCTCGCCTTCTATCCCCCAGTAAGGTCGCTCTCTCCGCTCGGGCTATTTCTCTTAAGCCTGTTTGGTTGTCATGAAGCTACAGCGGTCACTTGTGTTGCTTTGCTTCTCGCTGCTCCCCCTCCAGCCCCCCTCACTCAGCTGCATTCACGCTGTGGCTCTTTGGATTGGACAAAGATGCCTGTGGAGATATAGCAAACCTGACCTGCTTCCGCGTTTTGGAGCATCACGGTCGCATTCACAGGTATGTCGCGCGATGTCATTTGGCCTCTCAGCAGTATTGGGAAGTACCAGATAAATCTTACCCAGGCGCCAGAAAGATGCGTGCTTTACCAAATCGTAATGGATGATGCAACGGTTTGATATGTGCTTATAGTAGCCTGATCGATTCCAACCACACTGCACCTGCCTGTTACATAATCTCATGATGCACTCACATTGGTCTATTTTGTATCTATCGCATTTTCTCGTTAGAATACCAATTGTGAGTTAAGCCTGTATTGTATATTTTTTATTCTCATTTTTTAATGCTGGTGGTCAAGGATAGATGCTATATTTCTTACAAATATATACAAATATTCCATGCATTTGTGAATTTGCAGATGTTGTGTGTGGTTGGACAGATACAGGGGAGTAATGGACCATGTCAATAATAAAAATGATCAAATTCAAACTTTGTGGATTTTTATGTTATTTTATTTTATTATTATTTATTTATTTATTTATTTATTTATTTATTTATTTATTTATTTAGGGGGTGTGTAGTTAATACAGAATTCTGGCCTCTGCCCCTCTGCATGACATCATCATATTTGACTTCCAGTTACCATTTAAAGAACGTATTAGCCTACATCTGCAAATGCTCCCCCTAAATGGCAAAAGTACAATCTGACACACCTGTGGTCTTTTTTTATTTCAGTGCATTAATACATTCCACAAAGTCTGTAATATTATGTAATCTTAAAAATCCATCCTAAATATATTCAAGGTGAAAATGATAGATGAATACAATTATAGTTTTTTGGTATTCATCTTCTTTTGTTTTTTTACCACATTACCTCCAACACCACAAAGTTAGACTAGGCCTAGCTGTATAGTTGTCAATGAGCTAAATAATAATAAATATTGATAAATGAAAATGAAATAACGTCTGTTCCTTTACATCAAAAGATCAAAAAATGATGATCATAACATTTCTATGTCAACCATTTGTTTTCAGACATATCGTGTAAATAATAGAATCAAAATGAAATAAACCTATGTTAATATATACAAGGCACTATACTATCATTTACTTTATACTTTTATATTGCCTTTGATTATGTCGGTTTGGATTCTAATGCACAACTATATTTTTTACACGGT
This sequence comes from Philypnodon macrostomus, assembly GCA_036025475.1. Taxonomy (NCBI): domain Eukaryota; kingdom Metazoa; phylum Chordata; class Actinopteri; order Gobiiformes; family Eleotridae; genus Philypnodon; species Philypnodon macrostomus. Next base: position 685 of record JAVQKC010032108.1, on the reverse strand, counting down.
TAAATTATACAACTACACTTACCATACCACAGCGGCAACAAATATTCTGTAGAGGAGGAAGAAATGGCTAATTCAAGTAGACTCGAAACGTCACAGTACATTTCGGTTGTTTCTTACTAAATTAACAGAATTCTCTATAGCCCACGGTAGTTCAAACCAGTTGTGTTCATAATTAGATTGTATAACCTTAGTGCTCAGCAGGTGTGGGTAGTGTAGACAGTAGCAGCATGTATGTGATGTATACTCTCAGCTCTGTGCAGATATCAGGCTCTAATTATCACTAACATGTGGTATGGGAGGGACCAAGCTTCACTCTGCCAACTGTCATAAGGGGCCTTTGATAAGCTCCTTGGGAATGGGGGCCGACATCAGTGTTTCTAGTCTCAGCTCATTACTTTTTATTGGTAAGGTTAGTAATATATTTATGTAAGAGTTTTTTTATTGTCAATTGTTGGATCAGACCTGCAATATTGGTGATCAGTGTAATAGACCCTTTAATATGTATGTCATGGAATTCACCAAAAAGTAGGATATCAAACAACTATTTTTATTGTTATTGTATTAGTCTGTAAGGACTTAACCTAGAAATCACGACTGTTACTAATGTGTACATTAAATAAACATACAATGTGAGGTACATTCACTAATGCTTCCTAACCAGGCTCTGACATCACCTACATGTAGC
>JAVQKC010032107.1:0-24847 GCA_036025475.1 Philypnodon macrostomus | reverse complement strand
TCTCGGTCTCGTCTCGGTCTCGTCTCGGTCTCGTCTCGGTCTCGTCTCGGTCTCGTCTCGGTCTCGTCTCGGTCTCGGGCTCGTCTCGGGCTCGTCTCGGTTCGGTCTGGTCTCGGGCTCGTCTCGGTCTCGTCTCGGTCTCGTCTCGGGCTCGTCTCGGTCTCATCTCGGTCTCAGTTTGGTCTTGGACACAGTTTGACTCGATCTTGGTCTTGAGCTCGAAGCTCAACCGTTCTCGGCACTACAACACTAGTCACAAGTCAGCACTGTGGTGTGCATTTGTAAATAAAGAAGAAGCCACTCATGAATGCTGCCGCTGCATAGATGATGTCCTAATTGAGAGATGCAGTGAAATGGTTATAGGGTGTTTTCATTTCATGGTTCAGTCCACACTCACCATGCACTCACACAGCCATACGCACACAACGAGCCTGTGGTTTGCATCATGAATAAATTGAATATCCCCTTACTAAGCCACTAAATACGTTGGAAGTGCCACGCTAGAGTGATTTGGGTGATTCATGTCCTTTATTGGCCGCCTCTTCACACAAACACAAACAGTAAGAATGCAAACATTACGGCATAAAATATACTATCTAATAACACTTTTATCGCGTGAAAAGGCGCACTTAAACTTGGGAAATGAATTGAAACCCCAGTGATGACAATACTCAAAAACATAAAAGTCAAATTGTCTTATTTTGGGAAGTCCGTGGTGAGTGCTCAAAGCAAGTAGGCAATTCAGGTCTGTACACTACTGATCAGCCAAGCGAAAAAAGACACAAACACACCATTTTAGAGTTTCTGAATTTCCATGTAACCTCAGTCTGGGGGTTAATCACATGAATATTTCAACAGACATCCATTAATTTGGTTGTTGTAATGTCTTATGTATAACTTCCCCATATAACTCTTTGTGTTTTTTCAACCATACTTTACTGTTTAGTGGATTGTTGCATTTGTGAAGAAAAGTGTTTTGAAGAGAAGACAGCTGAACAAGAGAACAAAGATGGGCTACTTTACACTGGCTCAATGTAAGCTTTAATGGAAAATGCAACAAGCGGAATTAAAATGTAATAATAATGTAGTAATAATGTAGTAAAAATGTAGTAATAATGTAGTAATATGTAGCCTACTAATTTGTCACTCAGCCTACGAATTCAAATAAAAAAATCTGTAGTCTGCTGTGTGCTTGTGAGTACAGTAGCCTTAGCAGCACACAGCCTGAGGGCCCATGTTTGATCCCTGGCTGTAAAATGGATTATCCAGTGGCAGGAGGGTGAAAGGATAGCACTGCATTAGCTTTGAAAAACGAGCGGCCTGTGTATGTGCGTGTGTGTAGATGTGTGTTGGGTGAACGTGCACGTGATCGGTGGTGAGCGGACAGCCCATGGGACGGGCCGGCCCCCGAAGGAAGCGTGTCTTAAGAAGCTCTGTATGGCTCCAACTAATGCTCACTTTGTCACCCAAACAGGGCGGGAAAGATAATCAATAGCCTTTGATAGCTACTATTAGGGTTTTAACAAGCTTTTCCTCACGCTGGGCTGCTCCACTGAGAAGAAACAAACATGAGCCAAACAAGCCTTCATCATCCTGTCCCTGCAGCACTCCCTTTAACAGCAAAACCACACGGCTTTTTGGGTTTGTTTCATGTTTGGAGCCTTGAAACTCTGGAGCTGGAAAACTCTATGTGGAAAGAAAGTTGAGCACATTGATGTCATTAGAGTTCAGATAAAGAGATAACGAATGTAACTGGTAGACTGTATGCTGCTCACCTTGTCTACACTGCATTTCTTCTTCACTCTGAATTTCCTCCCTCCTTTTGTCTTCACCAAAAGGAACAGCATCTTGCTTTTCAGTGAAGGAAGCGGTGCATGGATAATGTGGTTATGCTGTTAGTGATGCATAAAGCTGCGTGTCTGGTTCTTGTCAAGACCTTGCCACCAAAGTCAATTTGACCGTGCCCTGGCAAAATGTAATATTTTTTCATCAGATCATCACGGATATTACGTTGGTGGACTGTATTGATATGAGAGGAAATAATTAAACATAGGGCTCCAGTAATAATTTCACCCTCCGAGCTTTACTGTAAACCTCCTTTCCGTCCTCCTTCTTCGGATAAGATAAAGAGGAAGCCAATATTGCAGATAAACGGATGAGATTTCATTTATGTGGCCTCTGTTTTACCTCCAGTCTTTCATCGTGTTGCTTTTGCCAGCAGACGTTGCTTTGGCATAGCTATTGCCAAGCAAAAACACACCAAATAATTCTGTATTCCCCTACTATGGATATTGTAAAAACACTCGATTTCTGATTAGCTTTTATACAAAGTTCAAATTAACCAGACCAGACTTCATAATAGCTCCTACTAAATCTGGCTCCACTTTAGTTCATACCTCAATGCGCTAATAATCATTTTGCGATATATTTTTCAAGGTGGATGATGTTTTTTTGTGAGTTGAGCTAGTTGAGTTTTTTATATAAAGTGTCTATACTTGATAACACCAGTGAATCCTAAACCACCAGTCTTTTTTTCCTTATGGGTTATTGCTGCATACATAAAGACAAAGAAGTAATACAGTTAGATGGTTTAATGAAGCTATGTACCTGTTTTGACTGCAACTTAACCAGAGTTCTGCTACTATGCGTGTGTACGTGTATAGGATTAAGAGCTTGTACCAGTACAACACAATACACCTTGATAAGGCTCTAAAGTAGAAGATTAATTCACTGTTCTCCTGAATGAGTAATCCTGCCACTCTGTAATTATTCCACTTCCATTTTGGGTCAATTATGGTCATTAGTGGTTCCAGGTCTAATTTTAAAAGAAATGCCTTGAGATTTAATGAAGAAAAGTAAAGAAAAAACACATGGGAGGCTTCAACGTGAACAGATCATTTAGTTTGTAGGACTAGTGCAAATTGATGGAAACAGCTGAGGAGGGAGAAATTATTGTAATGATGTGACACACACAGATGGAGCAAATTAGATTTAGATTTAGCACAGGTTCTCTGTGTGTGGCTGTTTGGTCGAATTGTCGAGCTTGTGATGGAGTGTGTGTGTGCAATTGTGATTTTGTATTAAATAATTAGGATTATCACAATAACAACCACTGAAGAACAAGTACTGAAAGTGAATACTCACATCTTGTTAACAGGTTTTGAATCATTTTCTCTATTATACGCTTTCATATAAAGGGTTAAAGGGCAAAAACTGTCCTGTATACCTTTGACCCTTGCAGTAGTGTGGAGTCCCTTCAAAACACTAGACAAAAAACACATTCAAAACAAAATTTTCTACATTGTCACTTTCTCAAACATTTCTACAAAAAATACATTTAGTCATGTAAATTTCAAAATACATTGTGGTATTCATTATAAAAGTATTATGGATTTATTGCAGTGGGGGGACAAGATGGTGCACTATACAGTGACAGTAATTATCAGGAAAGAAGTCTTTGGTTACACTTTATTTTACATTAACCACATTGTATCTACCTCATTAAGTACAATGTAAAACACTGTGTAACAAACCGTAAGAACATGTAACTACATTGTACCTAACCCAAACCCTTACCTTAACCATTCTGTATGTACAATGTAATTATGGGGTAGATACAATGTAGTTAAGGGATATGTCAAATAAAGTGTGACCAAATCTTCTTCCAGTTTTTGATCTATTTTTGATTCGATGCATTTTCTTTTAGCCCCCCTTCCCCTCCCAGTTTACTTTAGTACAGCCATTGCAGTAGAATATAACAGTGGAAAGTGGTAGCATGGTGTTTTTTTTCTAAGGTTAGAAAATACAGATTTATCATAATAGGCCCCCTTTAAGGTCTGTGCAGGGGAAAGAATAGTTCAGTGACTGTAAGGAGAAACAGCTCTCCTTTCCAAAGTAATGACACAAACAAATAAAGGAATTGGTGTCATCACCTTTGTAAAATGAGAAGACTGAAATTACCGGTGGTAGACTTTAACAGAGAAGAGCTGCAGACATGTGAATGAGTGTACACCTGTATCAGAACAGGTGTTTTCCACCCCGCTTACAGAACTCCTGATTAGGAACCGCCACGCTTGCCTTCCCCCCGTCAAAGACTAGCTTATCCCCCATTAGAGCAGCTCAGAGCCTGGGTAAAATCATGGCTAATTAGCTCGTCGAAAGCCACAAAACCACCTCTTCTCAACCATAGACTCTGTTTTATGCTGTATGCTCTGTACACACTGCTACTAGTTAACACGTAGAACTAAGTCCACAAAAAGACACGCTGACTTTAAAAATAGTGTTTTGGGGTTTTAAGTTTTAGTGTGGATTGCTTTGTATGTTGTGAGTGACTGCAATCACGGCAGCAAAAAGGCAACAAAGAATTGAATGAGGGGGTTATTGGGCTCACTAAACTGTATACTGTATAACATGTCTTCTTCCTGGATAATCTGTGGGTACATAGGGAAACAATCACAGGACAGTGGGAGTGGGAGGAGGGTTATAATTATGCACAGCTGCATGAGCAGGGGGCCAATAGAGGTCGCATTACCCAGCTTTAAACAGTTTCACCTGCATGGCTACGTTATCCCGAGATAAACACTTTCACCTGGTTCTGTCAACGTTTAATCATATTTCCCTCGGGAGTACGACTGGCCACATTATCTGCAACTTTGATTTAAAACTTGCATAGAATACTACTTAGACTTTTGTTTGTGGTTGATAGTTTAATGCATTATTTCATTGAGCAGCAAACAGGCTGTCAAACTTTGATCTGTCATTTTTATTTGGTAATGCTGACTAATGAATAAACCAATCTTGTGGAATGGACTTTGGAAAAACCATTATGCACCTGAATGTGCATTGGGTCGTGTAGCTTTTTATAACCTACTGTCTCATATTACATCCGACATGTGCAAGTCTCTCAAGAACTTTCATGGCTGCTCTATCCACACTGCTTACTACAGTTTGAGATATGATTTTTGTGATTGAGTTCCCTAACAAACTTTATTTCTAATGCTTAAAGTGAACAGTATTTTGCCCATCCTCCTGACACACTGACCCTGTGAACATACATGATGTTACTCTGACAGAAGTGCTATTCATCTGAGCTCATGGCACACTGTCGGCCCACACTGGCAGCACAGACCGGAATCTGCAGCCAGGACGCAGAGAAGCAGAGAAATATTAAACAAAGAAAGGGGCGAGCAGACGTTGAAAAATACCTGCTGGCCCAATACGAACACTCCATATGCCAAGCTCAAGCCTGACTGCTGCCTGGCCAGCCTTTATGCCCCCCCACACACACATAGTATATATGCACACACGCTTCACTGGGGACAAGCCGGCAAGAGTAATCCTGGCCTACTTTTCTGCCTGAAGCGGACCACAGCAAAGTCTACACACACTACCTCTACATAAGGAGGAATGGAGGTGCAAAGTTGGATGAAGAATGAAGGGAGGAGAGAGGAGTTGGAAAGGTCATGGAAAAGTAAGTAACTCTAATGGGCCTTTTCCACTAGTGCGACTCGACTCGACTTGACTCGACTCGACTCACCTTAGCTCGGTTTTACTCGGTTGGGTCCATTTTCCATTACTTTTTAGTTCCGCTTTATTGTTGCCGGGGATATCCACGCGGCCGATGTGACGTCATATATATGTGACATAAACAAACACAATGGAGGACCGGGAGGCAATGGTTTTGGCTTTTTATCACTCGAAATGTAGACACAGAAAAAGATGCAGACGGTGAGGTGAAATACTGTTGACCAGACAGTATTTCGTCACATTTTAGTATTGGCTCGGCTCGCTTGGAACCAGGGGCGAGAAGATACTAAATAAGTGCCTGGTACGGTTGTTCAAAAAGCGGGTAGAGTCAGGTTGAGTCTTGTGGAAAAGGACCATTATTGGACGAAGAAATTATAAGGAAGAGAGTAAAGCCACAAGACAGAACATCTTAGTGGAAAAAAATATGAATCTGAATCTTAGTAGAGAAGTGCAACAACAGTCATGTGCCAATGTTTTGGGGGGAATTGGCTTCTTATTTCCAAATAAGCATGAGTTAAGGCCACTTCCTATTGCCGAGAGCTTCTTTTCTTTCTCCTCTCCCTGCTATTGAAAAAAGGAAAATTACATGTTGTGTGCATGAATGACTGCATCCAACTGGAGTACTGGAAACACATATATAGATTAATTTAGTGAGAGGTGCATATTTATTAGATGCATGCATGTTTATAAATGAAGCAGTAATGGATAGAGTGTGGCCCTCCAGTCAGTGTGGTGCAAATAGTGTTGTGTGTTGTTGGTACACACACAGTTATTGAATTATGTTCAAGACTATGAGCTTTCATAATTCATATAGTTATGGTGGGCTCTCTGCAGGTACAACGTCTTATTCACACCCAAAGACATGCATGTGTGGTGACTAGAAATTGCTTAGACTCTAGCCACAAAATGCAACCAAAATCAAAATAATGCAGGCCATTTAATAGATAAGCATAGGGTTAACAACAGCAACCACACAGCAGCTTAAAAAATATTTTCTTCTTGGGTGGAACTTGGGTGGAGAACAATGACCAAGACCCAAAAGATTAACAATAAAAAAATAAGATCTGTATATAAAACAGGCTCATGATATCATTTAAGCTCAAGACAATTCTTAATAATTAGAGCACCTTGATCAAGAGAAATGATGATGATTTGACACCTCAGTGCTGGAATATAGGGCATTATGTTTCATTAAACTGTCAGGTATACTCTGCAATAGATATACCGCATATTATGTAGAAACGGTGTGTGGGAGTTGAGCTGCCCTTCCAACTAACCCACAGTGAATTATGTGGAGCCCCAGCCTTGAGCACTTTAATGAGCGCTCTACACATCTGCACTCACCACTGTCTGATGATTACTTTTTTGTCAGGTGGGACTTGAGAGAATGTCCCGAGCAATCCCCAGGCTCGAAAAAAATAGAAATTGCAGAAAAATGAGTTGTAGGATATCTTCACGAGACACTTGCTACCACAGACCACTACTTCCCAATTAACACAGACACTCATAATGGTGGTTTGTCACTGAAAAAGGTGTGTCTTCGGTCGTTTGTCACATGCATTTCCACAGACGCCTCATTGGACAGTGCAAGGACCCGTTCATCTTCCACATGACACGTCCTACAGTGACAGACGATGAGCCTTGCTTCATTCATTTAAAGGGAAGTGGGATAATGGCCTTGACATTGGGCCTTAGTAATGATCGCATCCAAATTTCCAATGTCAGACGTCAGTGTGAGACCCCGCCCACAAAGCCGGTTGTTGTCAAGGCAAATGGAAGAGAGACACAGAAATGACAGTGCTGTGTGTGCAGGAAGGTGTGTTTTCTAGTTACTATTTGAAAAGCAGTGTTATAGTGCTAACTAGATGCACAGACCAATGACTCTAACCCTGTACTGGGAAAGATTGAAATGCTCATGTACTTGAACTTGGAATGATGCTCTATACTATCCATTAGTAATTAAACTTTTCACCACCTTCGAAAATATTTGGCCTTAAAAGTAGAATTTTCCAGGACTAACGAGACAAAATCTTAACCAAATTGGATATTTGTGCAGAAAAATGCATTACTAAACTAGAAAGCACTCAGAGAGCACAGACCTCTGCCAAGGCAGCTCATTTCCACTCCCAAAATTAATTTGTGCTATTTCTGACCTTCCCTGAAAATTTCATCGAAATCAGTGCAGTACTATTGAAGTAAAGTTGATAACAGCTGTCGTTCTTTTAAAGAATCCTGGAACCGGTGATCCAGATTACTCCCAAAATGTAATAAATTGTTCCATGAGTCATTCCTGACATTTCATCCAAATACTTTCAGAACATTTTGTGTGAAGTTGCAAAAAGACAACCAAACAGACAAGCACGGGCGAAAACATAACCTCCTTGGTGGAGGTAATGACAATAATTATAACAATAAAAAGAAACTGTAGCAATTTAATGCTCACAGAAGATCTTCTAGTTCAGGGGTAAATGCACTAAACCTTGGAACTCAAAGGGCTAAAAAACATGTCATTTAAAATACATAACTTTACAAGTAACTTGACAATGTAACAATTTTATATTTATACCTCCGAGCTTGATTAAGAATTCTAAAACTGTTAATTAATAGTTAAACAGTTGTTAGTCCCTTGGTTTCTGGTCAGAGCTCTATGCATCTGACTATATCGCTTTTCTCAACTAAAACATGTCAGGCATATTAAAAACTGCCTTTTGAAGTGGTTAGGTTTTACAGTCAGTAAGAGAGATCATGTCCTATAAGCGTATTCGTGATTGCACTGACAAGAAAGCAGGGTCTGTATGTGGCAGACATCTTGGGATTTGGTCTCCTTCAATTTAACTACACAAAAAAGAAAATAATATCAGAATGACCTTAAGAAAAAGCCAGCAGTTAAGTACAAGTGTCTTTCCAAAGCCCAATGGGGCTCACCTCCGAGTACACATGTTCAATTTCAATCTATATTACCATCCACTAATCATAAAGGAGAAAAAGTAATTATTATTTTTATCATAAAATCTTTAGGGGCGTGTCACAGTAACCTTTGGCATGCCAACAGCCTCACTTAGAGATGAAAATGAAATAGAAGGACATTATAAAAAGATGAGGCGAGGGATTTCAGTGCATAATGAAACTTTCTTATGCATATTCATATTCATATTTGGATAGGCAATGTGAGAGACAATGGGGAGTGTGAAGTTTGCTGGCCCCACTCAGTGCATTCAGGCTCTGTCCCGTACAAAGACACAAATTTTCCGCTGAGGCCTAGTGAGGGATGGCTCAGGGGGAAGCTCCAGCACCCCTGAGCGTTGCTGAATCGGACAGACAGGAAGTGGTCCTCGGAGAAACCCCGTCCCCATGGCGATTCCCATGAATTCCCACAATTCCACTGGCCCGTTGTTTGGTTACATATTCAGAGATGCAATGCGGCGCTCCCGAGTTATAAAGGGGACAAGTGGGGGGCAAGAAGCAAGAAGACGAGCGGTAGAGAAAAAACTATATTTCATTCACCATCGCAACATGCTCCAGATAACAGTACATTAGTCTAGTCAAGACTGAATTGTCTTTGTGGTTACAGTTACACGCGAAACAAAAGGTGCAAAAAATGTGAGCGCATCAAAGGTCAGTCGCAACATGTGAGATCAGAGCCTCTCTTCTTTGGGCAGCACAAGAAACTGTCTTCCCTCTTTCTTTTATGTCAGGCCATAAAGACAGAGTTTTATGTACACACCAATGGCTGAGGCTCACAGAACATGCATGTGAATGAGAGTGAACCACATGGGAGCGATATTTCTTTGCAAACATATTTGCAAAGAATGGGTAGAAGAAGTTATGATGGCTACACTGTAAAACCTGACAGGTTAAGCCAACAAAGTCCAATACACCTGACCAATGTAAAGATTAAAATGCTGGAATGATCAATGATCACCTTACTCCAGTTAATTTTGTATCGTAATAATGTTGTTTTTTTATTAAAAATACACACATTATACATTTATTCACTTAAACGATATAAATGCACTGCAAAATGTGTCAGTGCTACTACTGAAACAGTGTGTGAGTTTGACCTTTTTGGATAAATGACTTTAACTATTTGTCTAAACTAAAAAAAAACGTGCTTGTTTTTGCAAGCTGTACAATTTGGTTTTAGAGTGTTCAGTGGAAATAAGCAGTCTGCTTCTTTAATCACAAAATCAGAGCTGGACGAGCGAGCAGGCCATACAGTCATCACAGTAGATCCCATCTGAGAATGATATTACAGACTTGGCTCTGGCTAATGCTACTGGGCTTATACAGCAGCAGCAGCCGCACTAAGGCTTTTTACTGTAGCCTTTATAGCACCTGCTGAAACTATGTGTCTGCTCAGGATCACAGACTGGTCCATACTCAGGCCATAATGGAGTAATGCTGCAAATAAAAGCCTCCATGGGAACAGTGTGTATGTGAGACTAAAGCTTAACACCTCTAAAGATTTCCATTCATGAGCATAGGGACAGGGAAAGGGTGTTTATTTTAAGGCCTACAGCATAAATCACCACTTTTCACACACACTGTTTGATATGCTGTGGGCTGTGCGAAATACTGTATTATTGTTATTATTTAGTTGTTAGTAAAAAAACAAAGTAACATTGGAATAGTTACAACTAAATAACAGGCTTCTATTGGCCTCAAAATATATTTATAGGAGTAAATTTAAGTATGCTGGATCTATTTGCAACCCAGATAACTTTTCTCAAACTGACCCAATTTCTTCTCTCAAAAAACGTCTTTATATCTTTATGTTTTATTACAGTGTGGGTTGAGTGCATGTGAGCTTACCTACAGGACTGGTGGATGGAGGTGCACAGAGGTAGAGCAGCCGAGGTCTGAAGAGATGCTAGAGGGAAGCAGGAGTCCAGAGTTAAATATTAATCCACAGTGATTCATCTGCTGTGGAAGCCTCCAGGCTCCTTCTGCACACAGCCAGCTGTTGGCCTCTGTCTCTGTGCTCCATCCTGGATGTGAAGAAGCTGGGTCAGTGCCCACAGTACCCAGGCTTACACTCTCTTGGCTGGAGAAGTGGCGGCACAGGGCCAGGGCAGGTGGTCGACCTGGAAAACATTATGGTGAGTGTGATACACGCTGTGGAGCTATAGTCAAAGTATGAGGCCAAAAGGTAAACTTCAGTCAAGGTTCAATTTAAATGTCTAAAAATAATGAAGTAAATCAGATCAAACACCATCATGTTTCTTCTTCATTCAGCTCAGTAAGTCAATGCATTTGATCTGATCATGTGAACTGGTGTCAATGTCACACAGAGACAACCAGAAGGTGGAACACAGCTGTTGCTTTGGACATGGTTCAAGACCTAATGTACCTTGAGTACACTTGGATTCCACTGCAACCAGACAGTCAGAGTGAAGACGAATAGAGAGGAGAATTACTGGCATGCCAAGCATTTAAAAAACATAATAAAAGTGACTAACTGACCATTACTTGTTAGTTATTGTGCTAACTGACAGACAAACCAACAAACCTATGATGATGGAGACAACTATCTTAATATGTTATTTTGTTTACATGTTGGTTAGGTGTCACAAAGGTGTTAGCGTTTGAGCACTACATCTCGTATCACCATGGATGGAATTCTTCTTTTTGTACATTGACTTAATGCAAACCTCTCCATTTATCCAGGTTTGGAACCAACCTCACTTTCATGGGGCACCGAGGACACAAGAGAGGTTACTACAGTGTGTTTAAAAACAAAAGAAACCATTTGAGTGAAGACGTAAAGAAATGCCCAGTCATGAATTATCTAGTAGATCACTTTCTTCCAGGCTGAGGAGAGACACCAGGAGAATGCAGAAGATTCACCCCTTTTCTTGTGTGCCCCGACTGGTACGTGGGAAGCCACCGGGGATCGCGATTTATGGCCAATTGAAGCAGCAGCAACATCTCTCGCAAGGCAACGAGTGGATCCATAGCAACGATCCTAGCGGGGCATATTAATCCCCTGTTTTATGTAGTGCTAAGTGTACAATAGTAATCAGGATTGGAGCAGGCCCCACTGATCATTAAGGGAAAAGGCTATATAAAGAATTCATAATGGGATTAGCCCACGGCAAACACAGAGAAAGACGGAGACAAGCCTGTGTGGGGGTAGGTGTCTGGAGGAGGTTTGGTGGGTGGACGAGGGGCGGAGGGAGAGCAGGCAAGATGCTGGAATTAAATCACCCATCAAATTGCACGGAGGAATTTTAATTTACAGGTTAATGTTGTATTGTGTGACTAATCACAACCACAGGGAGGACCCAGTAGGAAATTAGTGCTGCAACACCCGGTGTGTGTGAGTGTAGACAAAATGAAGTGTCCAGAGAAAAAGAGATGTTTTTGATTCAATGATAAATAGTGGAATATAAGTAGAAAGAAATTATATAAATGATTTAGTTTCAACAATTTAAACTGAAATTGTCGCCTACTCAACGGGGCATTGTGAAGCCCACACACCAGCAATAAACTCCAGCTCCCTTTTCATCCAATTTGGTGAAGTTAGTTCCCCAACCTTTGGTGTGACTCAGCATTAGAAATTGAACTGAACAAATAGTTTAGCTAGATCGAACAACTCAAATCAAAACCATCAATACTGCTTTGTGAAAATGGCTTTGTCTACCACAAGACAGTAGTTGCTTTCAAAACAAGAAACAAAATAAACATAAAGTTATATAGATACTTTACCACAAAATCCAATTAACAAGATAGCAGTTTTGAGAGAACCTAAACCTAAAATGTAACTGAACTATTATAGTTTTAGCATTCTGCCCAGTGTATGAGTGATGTAGTCTAGGTCCAAGCATTATCTTATCTGGGGCTTTGCTCATCTCTCTTTGGGTCTCACTCCTTCATGGCTGCAACAGACCGGGAGGAGGACTTTATTACAGCCACAGCTCGTTAGCTTGAGTGCTCTTAATGAAGCAGCATGGCGATCAGACAGAAATCATGCTGCAGAGGCCCTGCGTCATTACACCAGCCTTTAATTATGTTGATATATTACTGGGCTGGGTCGCCATATCGCACAAACTCACAAGAAGTTGGATTTTCAACCTCCCACCCGCACAAAAGTAAGACTAGAAAAGAGTTCATACCTCCAACAGGCTAGTTAATTTCCCCAATAAACACTAAGTGAGTTAATGCATATTATGTATCTGCAAAGGGACTTGGGAGCTGTTTGTTAGTTTTTATTATTATTTTTTGTTGGCCTGTAGTTAGTCAACACAGTTTGACCTGATGTTTTTAAAGCATCATTTTTGCGTTAGACTTAGAACAGGACAGGCTGTCTTCCCCTGCTGTGACCTTACCACACAGCCAGAGGTGTCGGATTTCACAAGACAGGAGGGGTGGGAGAGAAGAGGCACTTGTTCCATTCCAGTGAATGAGAAGTTCTTTGAAAATATCCAGGTTCCAAACGGTGATCTGGATCAGCCCCAACATTAAGTCACTTCTTCCTTGTGTCAGAGTTTATCCAAATCCATTCAGTAGTTTTTGCGTAAAGTTGCTAAAGACACACACACAGATAGACAGACAGACAGACAGACAGCCAACGCTACCAAAAGCATGGCGGAGGTAATAAGCAGAAGGTCCAATCTTTTTTTTCCAAAAGTAGACAAGGTACAAGTATTTTTACACATAACAAAGTAGGAGAGCTGTTTTTTTTTTTTTGCAAAGTGATTATGCTACAGATTATTCTGGACCTCAACATCAGTAAAGAGCTTTGGAGGCAGTAAAACATGATAACGTCATCTGGTGCCACTGCTGTGTGAAACATTCTAATTTTGCTTTCATTGGACGCAGAGTTATGATAGCTATATTATGTCATGCTTGCCTACCTACTCCATTATTCAAAATGAGCAGAAATCCAGTTATATAATATGAGGGCAGAAGTTCTTATGAGATTTGGAGAGCTCAGCACTAGACATCTCCACTCTGTGTTAATTGGTTTTGCTTTTGAAAGGCCATCATTTTCTTTCAGGCCCATTAACCATAAAGCTCTCCGGTCCCGGATTAGTTCTCACTCACTAAGACTGCTGTGTTGTCATTAAATTCAATTTTACAGGGCACCCACCAAGTGCTAATTATTGCCAACCCAGCTTACCACGTCGCACTCATTTGGTCACTGTCCCAAATAGCATCAAGTTTTTTTTTTATTAATCATAATAATTCAATTCTACCTTCATGAAAAGCATCTCATTAGTGTTGGTAAACCTGTTTTTATACAGTGAGCTGTGCATTTATGTGTGCGTATGCTTAAATAATGCTTGTTGGTCTGTACTAGTGCTTTCAAACTTTTGAGTCAGAAGCCAAAAGTTGGTCACGACGGCATTAATATAGTTTCAATGTCTGTTTATTGACTTAATTAAACTGGCACAATCAGATTCGTTAGGAAACTCTGGTGAATGGTTAAAGTTGCTGATGATTTAGAGAAGGCCAGAATAACCAAAGTATACCGCATTGATAACTCAAAACTGAGGTTTAAGTTTTTTAAATTCCTTAAGATTAATGAGCTCTATAATGAAAAGTGTAAGCAGATTTTGTTGGTGTGGTATAGAAAATTTGGTTAGTGTAGCTTCAACTTTCTCTTTCCATTTGGCTCTGTGAAAATGTTTGAAAGCACTACATAGATGCAGGTAAGAAATTCATTATTCAGGTCGGGTCTCTGGGATGGCTTTTACCTAACTACCCTAGCTTCTAAAAGCCTCCCAAGAAAACTACCTGCATTACAGAGTTCTGCTGTGTACAGTTCACTATAGAGGCACTCAGAGCAGCCTGAATAAAACATGAAATAAAACATAGTCTATGAGCTTCTAAGGGCATTATTATTCAAGCCCAGTGCTCTAATTGTTTTAATGCAACCGAGAGATCATCGCATATTAACTTTGTACACTTAATACCTCAGCAAATCGCACCTAAATGCATCATAGAGAATACAACAGCCAAACAGTATTTTGAGAGGTCGGGTTGTGCTCTGTACATTTGAGATAGGTACATTAATGACTTTTTAATTTCTCAGAGAGGTTCTACAGACTGTTTAATTTTTCAGACCCAAGGCTCTTTACCTGAGGCTACAAGCGGCGGAGAGGGAGGATCTAAATCTAAATGTAGAAGTTTTTAATGTCGAGACCATTTCTTCTGCCTTTATTATTAATGAGCCTAGCATTGCTTTCAAAACCAAATAGACCCCGCGGAGCAGTTTGGAGACTAACTGTACAATGAGATAAATGAAGAGTGATTATTCAATATTTCACTTATTTCTTTTTTAATCAAGGAATACAATTAATTGATGGGAATTATTAAAAAGACCTTTGACAACAGGGTCAAAATGAGAGAAAGACACTGAGGGCCGTGGTTTAGCTCAGTCGCTAGAGCGTGCGGCCCATATTCAGAGATTGAAATGCTCGCTTGGGCATCGAGAGTTCAAATCTGGCACACTGTACTGTTCTGTCAGTAAAAGGCAAAAAAAAACTATTAAAAATAAAAGATCAAATTGTCGTAAGGCATCAGACATAGTAAATGTTCTTTTCCTGGCCTATAAAGCAGCAACTTCCATCATTAAATAAGGTCTAATTGACAACATGGCGGCACCAGAGATGTTATATACTCTGCTAAATAAAATGGATGGAGCCAACAGTCCCATGCCATGTTTGATTAAATATATCTGGACCCTAGGAAATCTATTAGAAAAGCTCTTTTTCTCAGCGGTAAAAAGTAAAGTCTCTATGCCAGTCAGACTTGTTCCACACACTTGTACAATGCGGACCCTGTACACTCAAACCTCTGCCTTAGCTCCTCTCTTCCTGAGCCCAGCATTTTGATCCTTTTCGTGTCTCAGTCTTTTGTTCTCTCAAGTAGGAGGGGACAGCAGAAGCCAGGGCAACTAATGGGATTGGTATACTAAGATCGGGGCGGTTTTTCAAGGACTGCCTTATTGGCCCAAAGACAACTGTGTGTCGGTGTGAGTGGCTTTAGTTAGTGTGCACTGGAATGTACTTAATCTGCTGCCATCACAATGCAAATGAAACTGCCCCCTGTCCCAGTGGGGATAGGCTGTGTGGATGTGTGTGTGGAGGTTGACATGGTACGTCTTGTTGGAGTATACTGGAAACCTGTGGTCAGAGCATCAAATAGTGGGCAAAGAATTAAAGAAATGGGACAGCACTCGGACAGTGCAGACCTCCACCAAGGCAGCTTCCTCTATTCACTCTTAAGCTCTAAATAGAACCTTCAATGGGACTGGACTTTTAGCTGCTTAGGGTAAAAATATGGTTACAATGTACATTATAACCCTAACCACCTTGGGCGCTATTTATCACCTAATAAATCTATTTCAAAACACATAACCACTCCCTGTGCGTCAAAACAATCAAACCCCCAAAGCAAACCCCATCCACTGATGCTGCGCACATTCAAAGCAAAAAGGGAATAATCCTGGCCGCCTACTCATTCAAGCCAGATTTAAGCGCTCACTGTGCAGGGAACGCCTGACTGAAGCCACTCTGAAACAGCCAACTCAGTGGCCGCACACAGGCCGGCTTTGGGTGCACACAGGTCGGCGAATGCCTCACTGAAGCCCCGCTGTTGTCTGTGGCCGCCCGGCCACGCGCACCGTAGGAGGCGAATGCTAGTTGAGCCTTAATTGGATGCATGTCACACCATGTTTTATTGTTGAAAGTTGTATAACTTTACCAAATTAATAACTCCAGAAACAAACACTGATGGATAGCTTATAGTCTGCTCATCATATTACCAAACTAATCCATTTTATTGCTACAGCTGCTCAAATCATGGTTCCTACTGTTCCCATGGCCCTACACACTGCCGTGATTCACATTATGGGAGGGGTAGGCGTATAGTATCTAAACATAAAATAGACTATCAAACGTGAAAAAAATCACCTGACCTAAAGGGAACTTGCAGGCAAGGAGCAAACAACTGTTGCAATAACCTAAGTGGTTAGTTGTGATTACAGTAATATCGACAGTTATTTTAGCTTAACCGAGGGTGTTCTACTGTTGAGGGATTGTAATTACAATAAAAAGTGTTTGTGGCCACCAAGCAGTTGCTAAGAGATGCTAACGCAAACAATTATAATGGGAGTGTCTTTATCACGTTCGAGGCTGCTCTGTTGTTGTTGAGTGTGACATTGTAAGTACAGCTTCCATGCATCGGGGAGGGGGGGGGGGTTCTGTGAATGACCGGAGTAGGCTCGCTCGAGTGACTCCGGAGTTGTTTATTACGTCCAAGGCTGCTTTATTGTTGTGTGCACGTGTTTCCTTCAAAAAGTCAATAACAAGAGCACAATCTAAATTGTAGCAAACCTCTTAACTAGAATGGCTGGTTTAAAAAAAAAAATACATAAACAGGAGATTTTACAAATTTCACAGCCCTAAAATCTGTCATAAGGTACCAAAGACATTGTGCACTTTGTATAACAGGTCCTCAATGACGAAGCCTTGATACAAAAAACTGGACGCACAGCTTAGCATCAACGACAAAATATATCTAAACAATTCAACAAAATATTAATACAAATGGCATGTTATATTAAATGAACCTGTCCAAAAACACATAAAACAATCTCAATTCTTAACTAAAGGAGAAAGGGAATGTACACAGTGGAGATATGTGTTTAGTTATCCAGACTGACTGTGGGGATATGTCCTTGCCAGTTTGAAAAGTAAAAATGCTTTCATAGAAATGGTCACCGAACTTATTAGTCCAATTAATAACATTATTTCCACTGCATTAAAAATGACAAACTGGTTCAATTATCAAACTGTTAAAGGCCAAAGGAACAAAACTTAACAGATCCTCCTCCGCCTTCTGACAGTCAAAAGTACAACAACGTGTCCAAATTTAAAAATAGCAAGACACTTAATTAGATTCAAAGATTAATTAAGAACTTATCTCATCTATCGGAGGGCTAAAGATAACTATCTAATTAACTATGTGAGTGAAGAAGTGTGGCAAAGTTTGTATAAAACAAAGAAGTCTGCAGGCTTGTTATCTTAAACATCTATTGTTCTCTCAATCGCCCCGCTTCACTTTCTGCTCTCTCGTCTCTCCTCCTAACCCTGATGTTTATTGATTGTTCAGAGTTCATACAAGAGCAGTGCTTAATGTGCTTGCTTTCATGTCTTGCCTTTGTTATACCAGGGCACAATATTGCAAATTGATCTGTCTCTCCGTGCAATCCCTTTGTCCGTGTTTGTGAAGTGAAAACTGCTATTACATTAACCTGTTCCCTGGCCTCTCTGCATGTTGCCTTCCTTTGACTCATTCATGTCACTTTGTGGGTAGCATTGGCATGGCTAAACACCGAGTTGATTACAGAGGGAGATTCACGCCTGACTGGACACATTGATGGGCTTCTTGAGGCTTGATGATGAAGCCAATAAATGGACACTTCTGATGAGCTGACCTCTGACCTTTGGCTGTAACAACAAACCCCCCCTCTTCCCCCTCTTTACACCTCTTCACTCGATCGTCCCGCTCAGGTGACTGGGTGTAAAATGAGGTCATGCTTGTATGGTACAAACAAGAGGACATGTCCTGAAGGATGCGCTGCCCTTGAACAGAAAATCAGTGCGTTTACATGCAGAGAGAGAAACTCAAATCATTACCATTGTCCAGTCTGTAAAGGAGCCTCTTTATTAGTATTAGTAATAATCAGATAATCACATGACGGCAGCTTGATTCACTTAGATATAGAAAAGTGCCTAGTGGAGATTTTCACATTTCAAAAGTTTGACCAAAGTTGCAAAAAACTGTCCCTTTAGGCATTGGAAGTGAGTGGACTGTAACACTCAAGACAGGCATCCAGTAATACCATTTTCTTGCCCTGGAAAAGTTGGCAGGGATTTGGAACAAAAAACATATCTGCCTTTGACGCGCCTCCAGTCCAGGAGTCTCCCCTTGAGCCGATCAGCGACAAACTCATGTTGCCGTAATTGCCTCACAGAGCATTCTCCCAAGGCTTAAGACAAGGGACGCGTCTGTAATTAAGACTGGATGCCCAGGACCCACACACAAAAACACACGCATTCTCCCCAAGCTGCTGTTGTCATGGCGAGAAGATGTCAGGATGCAAATGTGGATGATGAAGATTTTGTGCAGGGGGTTGTTTTCAGCTGCAAAGTGTGTGTGTGTGTTTGGGGGGGGGGGGTGAGGGTGATAAGGGGACGGGGGACTGCGGCACAATCATCTTGATTTCTTGTGCTGAACGATTACATGCCATGCTAATTGCTAGCAGAGGGATCTTTAATAAATATTTCATTCGGCACAGCATCATTACTGCCTAATGTCGTTATTAATCTCCGCCGGTAATTTCCACTCAGGAGAAAGCTTCTTTGTGAGGCGAAAAGAACTGTTTTTGGCCCCGAAGAGAAAGAGGAAAGAATGGAGTGAGAAGGAAACTGGGGGTTGATGGACCAGAATTTATCAGAAGATATAGAAAATAATTAAAGTTATTGAGATAAGTACTACATAATACTGTCATTCATACTAAACTGAATTAAACAATTAATTTCTGACATACAGTAATTCTGACCAGTCTGAATCTATTCATTAGAATTTAGAGGCAGAAAAAGACCTTTCATTAATACTGATGTGTTTGTAAACAGCCAAAAATTGTATAAAGTTCCTGCATTGATCCATACAGAATCTGAAGCACAAGTATGGTGCATGGCTACATGGCATGTTGTGCAAGCCATCTCTTTTTTCATGCACTTTAAGACATTAAGAAGGCGTGAAAATGGTAGCAAGCCGAGCCTTGGGCAAATAACAAATAGCATTAGCCTCCATTTCAATATCTATCTGTGCCTGCAGCAATGCTAGCCAACCACTATCAGAATGGCTTTTCACACGCATTCTCCACAGCATCAGTGCTTTTTAAAGAAAAATTCAATCTTCAGTAATAAGTTGAGATGGAGCACAAACCATAGGCAAATCCAAATCCATGTTGGTTTTATCGAACATTGTATTTCATGGCTATATTCCAAACTTTTATGAGAATAGGTTATGAATGATTACCAGAAAAATGATGATATGCTTTGCATGATGTTTCAATAACACATCTATCATGTACGGCCATTGCCAGTGACAGCGGAGTGGGAATGGGATGGAGAGATGGATGAAAAGACGAGAAGAGCGACTGATTTACTGACATACAATAAAATAAGTCTTAAACATCTATCTGCCAGGGTTCACTCTCTCCCCTGCTCTCTGTGCACACAAACACACACAAACACACACAAACACACACACGCACACCAGGAGCACACAGCAATGGCATTGCCCTGAAAGAAAATAGAGTGTGTACCATCCAATTATCTGTCAGGGGTGAATAATGGCCCCAATAATATATTCACATTGCCGTTGCCGATCAATTTTTAATCAAGCTGAGAAATATGGAGGAAGTGCAGCTAAAATGACCCACCAGGAACTCTCCCATAATGCCTCAGCAGAGGAGTCCCTAATTTTCCTCCAATCAAATTACCTACTCTCCAGCGAAGCCCCATCTCTCTATTCTTATAGCCCACTGCCAACCTACCCCCATGCTGTAGTCTTTCACACGAGGGCTCCATATGAACCTCTACAGGCCTTTATTTTTATAAGGCCAAAGATCAGGGGTCATCCACACTTGAAGAAATGTTTGCTAATCATTAAGCGATTAGCTGGTAAATAGGTGTCTGTATCCTACTGTGCTCTCAGGCAAAATGAGAACAATGCTGGCATTAGAAAACAGAAGTCAATTGTTCTTGATTTGATAAGATAATAAAAAGGTAAATAAATGTGGTATTTTGGTAAAAAGAACAAAATATTGACATCATATATTTCACATTCATTCAGTAGATTTCCTCCAATGCTGTGGTTAGAAGATTTCACAGTCTTCTTTGTGTGTAAATCCTCCTTTATAAGGCCTCCCCTTGTGAGCCTGAGACGAGTCACTGTGGGGCTGGGCCAGTCTGCAATGAAAGCTTTCCTGTTTGTAATAAACCTCAGCCTCTCAGAAGAGCAGTCCTCTCGCCATAACAACAGCATCAGTAAAACAAATGAGCGGGAAGGTAATTGCAGACAAACAAAAATTACATTTCCAATAAAGGTTCTTGTCTTTAAGCTCCCAGAAGCCCCTGGCCCTCCTCAAGTGTTTAACAGCCTTAATATAGCCTCTCATCAACCTCTGTGTGGAGAAGTCACCAGAGACAGGTTATCAAAGCACAAACAAAGCTCATCTGATGTGGCTGCGGGACTAGAGATGTGTATATATAAGACCACCCAAACACAAACCGACTGCACTTCAGGAAAATCCTGTTGAGAAATATACGCAATTGAATATTCAATGTAGAATATGAAGCTCTAAACTGTTCATTTATTGTTTTAGCACATTTTGGACAATGGCCTGAGAATGTCAGACTTTCCCCATTTGGTAAAGATGATATCACTATTACAATTACTTGAGTATTTTTAAAACATTAGTCAGACCAATATTATACATCAGTTATTCAGACTGCGTCCCTCATCAACTCTTATTATCTGCATGACGCACCCAAATTTCAATCTCAGGAAAATGCCTGTAACATAATTTGTACCAAAATGTTATATAAGTACAACTAATACAAAGACCCAGTAAGAATTCCACAACTACGGTGGACCTGTCTGTTCCCTGCTGCAGAGATCAGATCAGACTGTGTATCTGATAGAGAGCCTGACATTAGACCAAACTAAAGTCCCCTGCTTCTTCTTATCAAACCGGGCGCACAGTGAACTCCACGGCGCCCCCCTCCTCACTGGGGGGAAATTGATTACAGCCCCGGGCCAAACGGCAGTAAGTCCAAAGCTCTTTTCATTCCATTATGTGCACAGCCCCAGTGTGAGCTACAGGTAGTTATTGTTTGAGATTGTGTGATAGAATAATGGAGAGGACGTTGTAATGAGAGCTTAAATGCATGGTCAAGGCGTCACGTGACCTCAGTAGGTCAGACAAAAAGATCTGAAATTTTAACAAGAGGTCACCAAAATTTTATATGACTTTGAGATATCTTATTAAAATCGATGTGTTCTCTTTCACTACATCCTTACATCTCTGGTCAGATCCCTGGCCTATACTGTTACTTAAGCAAAGTCAATATAAGTACTTAATATAAGCACTGCAGCTACCACTACTCCAACTGTCTCTGAATTAAAAGTACAGTAAAGGTATCTTCCTCTGGCAACATGTGAAGATATGCAGCCATTTATTCCTGTTATGTTATTCTGTTTCATTCTCCAGTCTGTGTGATAGACAAGTGCAGTAAAACAAACAGAAGTGTGTGTATGCTGATGTCTAAGAAAACTGCGGAGTATCGTTTCAGGGCATTTCTGTCAGTGCTACTTTCTGATTGCAGTTCCTCTGTGGCCTCTTAAAAACTTTAATGCTTAGACAAGTTTGATGTAAACACTCGAAGGAGACAAGCACAGGAAAGTCCCAGAGATATTTAACCCACTAATTCCTCCAACACTTCTTCTTCCGCTTTGCTCTTCTCTGATTCATGCCTTTTTTTTCTCTCATCAAAGGATCTCAGCATCAGCACACTGTGGCAGACCTGCAACTCCCCAGAAAACAAACACCACTTTATGTTTAAACTGCTGGAGGCATTTTACTCTCGCATTAAGACTTGTCAAGGACCTGACAAGTCTAAACACCGACTGCAGCAGCGTACAGGAAATTAACTGTTTTCCTTAAAAAGCAATGAGATAACATTGTG
The DNA here is from genome assembly GCA_036025475.1 of Philypnodon macrostomus. Taxonomy (NCBI): domain Eukaryota; kingdom Metazoa; phylum Chordata; class Actinopteri; order Gobiiformes; family Eleotridae; genus Philypnodon; species Philypnodon macrostomus. The sequence continues at coordinate 2,552 of JAVQKC010032107.1, read as the reverse complement.
TGTGGTGTTCACATGTAGTTGTAAGTATAAGGACATACAACTGTTTTTATCTACTTACTTGTTTGGTCTTACTTCTGAAAGATGACTAACAGGCTTGATAACAACAAACAAAACTGTAAAAAAATAAACAAATATGATGAAGTGTCAACTCTGATGTCTCCCCCGAAACAGAAAATGTAGTATTTTGGTACTTAAGGAAAGTTAGTTGAAACAAAGCAGCACATTCTTATCTTTGTTTATAGGAGAACGTCCAATATTAGAGGCGTATTAAAGACTAATTGAAAGTGGGCCATATCAGGTTCATGTCTGCTTCTCAAAGCGTGCGCGGCACACAGGCCGCGCCCCTCCCTGCACTGCTCTGATGTGTTTTTCATGTTAACACTTTGCAGTGCCTTAGGTACATTGTGTGGCTTCCCGCCATACACAGCCCTCAAACCCATTTAGGATGTTTTTATGGGATTACATTGGTTTTATTTTTCAATGAAATTTTTATACTTTTGTGTTTTCCACATATTTTCTTCCAGTGTAAGATATTTCCTCTTTGCTGCTTTCACTTTTGTGCTCTCTTTGTCCTGAGACTTACAAACTAAAGCCAAGTCTGCCCTTGCATCCAACTGAAAAGCTACAATAGTTTCAAGAATAATTGTATTTTTACACCAATTATTTCTTGATTATAAACTAATAATAGTAAACATGTTGTTGTTGTTGTCGTTGTTGTTGTTGTTGTTGTTGTTTTTGTTGTTGTTTTTGTTGTTGTTGTTTTTGTTGTTGTCGTCGTTGTTGTTGTTGTTTTTGCAATATATCAAATATTTTGCACATTTTAAATGTCTTGCGTATGGTTAGTAAATTTTGTACCAGACTCTGGTAGCTGTCTAAACTTTGACATATTAGTAGCAAGAATGAGCCTATTTGTTTTTAGATGTTGATGGTGTGCCAAACTTAACACCCAAAGTAGCTCAAATCAACGGCACTTCCAAATCGGAAAAGGTGCATTCAAAAATATTGTGGCTATAACATTGTGATGTCTCTCTTCCTTGATGCAATATAAATCTTGATTTAAATGCTCAGCTGATCAGAGGAGGCTTTGATGCCTTTGTGCTGCCCATCGAAACAGATGCCAAATCACATAAGACACCCCAGAAGGCCCAGGCATTGATTCCCCAAAATGGACATTGATCATATTGGTGTTTGAACATGCATCTCACTGAGCAAAGAGAAAGGGTCAGGACTAGATCTATGGCGGAGTCAGTTCTTTTGTTATTGGAATCAATGGTGTCTTGTCCAGTGAGGTCATGTGAAAAGTACTTACATGTCTGTCTTCAATATATTATTATCCTGTCCTTCTAACTTTGAATTCATAACTTGAATTCATAATTAGGTAACAAGGCGGAGAAAAATCCTTTAATGCAGTGTTTCTCAAACTGTGGTGCGGGAACCACTGCTGGTACACAGACTCTTTCTTGTGGATTCGGTTAATGTCAGGGGAATTTTTAATGTAAAAAATCTGAAACTTTCAGTCTGGTTTAGTTTGAGTTGAGTCAAGCCCTTTTGTCTTGTAGTTGTATTTCAATTGTAGCCTTGTTTTGCTGTTTAAGGTGTGAATTATACCTGGTTAAGTTCTAGTTTGGACCTATTCAGCCATATCCCATTCAGACACAAATACATTCAATGTTTAAAATTTTTATTCTAATGCTGTAAGCCAAACCCACACACACAGACAAGATGAACAGGATCACACAGAAAGTAGCAATGTAGAAGTGATAACGTAAGCAGCTTTTAGAGAAAAAGTCAAAAAGAGAGGAGGTGAGAGCTGAAGAGTTTGGCAGGACCATAGCAGGCCATAAGCAGACCAGTGCTAAAGGGCCCAGGACAAGTGTTGCTATGTCCCCCTGAAACCGCTGAGGCCGCTGGGTAATGAATAAATAAACACCCCCTCCAACCATTTAGCTTCTTCCTCTTCCTGCTGCATGTTTGCCAGTCAACTCACACCCATACACACACATACATACTGGAATAGGCATATACAAATAAACAATAGACACAAATGCATATATGCATGATTGCCATGAGTCTGAAAACTGAGGCAGAGATGCACAGATGTTTTTGTGGAGGCTTCACTGGAAAGAAGATTCATTTATTGGAATATTTATTCAGAACAGTTTGGAGACAGTTGTAAGAGAAATCCCAAATAGTCTGCAGTACATTTCCATTCTTCTGTATAAGGTTGTTCTACTAGGGCTACGCGATTTGAATATTCAATAGCCATATTGCAATATTTATATTTTGGCAATTTTTTAATGTAAGTTCAATGGAGACAATGAGGAAATCAAAAGATGAGTATATCAAAATATGTACATGTCAGTCCAAGCCCGTGCAGGGGAGAACGAGGCACACAGATGTTAGCTACACAACTTAGTGATTACTGGAGAAGGCTTTGGTGAAAATTCATACTGTCTTCTTAAGTTTAACTGTTTTCAAGGTTCTTTTTTTGAGACAGAGAGCTTTTGTTTACCTGCTTTACATGTTTCGACTACTTCCTGTAGTCTTCGTCG
>JAVQKC010032097.1:0-13232 GCA_036025475.1 Philypnodon macrostomus | reverse complement strand
ACCACATGATAGAGGGATCCACTCCCAGGACAGACAGGCTATAGATGTGTCCAGGACTGATGGATGAGGTCCTTGTGCTGAGAGAGCTCAATATGTGTGTGTGGATGCAGCAGGTTTAGGGGGACATCCAAGTGAATGAGGAGATAGTAGAAGGGGGCATCCAGATGAATGAGGAGATGCAGCAGGTTTGGTTGTGGGTGGGGGGATCCAGATGCTTTCCAGCTATCCACTCCACATACTAACTCATACCAACTGTATATTGTGTATCGCTCTGAAGAAGACAACTGACTCATGCCTTGACATTATTCGTTACACAGATCTGTCCACAATTCTGGGCCCACCCCAATCAGACACTTTCCATTATACCTGTTAAGGTTCTAAGGAACTAGAGCCTGCCCTATCCACTATGGGCCTTAGGCGGTGTACACCTGGCACAATGTGGAGGACATGCAGACTCCACTTAAAGAGGCTGTATTCGTCAGCTCAATAATCATCCTTGACTTTCTTGCAGAGACACAGGAACGCTAACCACATAGTTGTAGCTCATTTTAATTAACCAATAAGTTGTAATAGCTGAATTGCATTTGGCTCTCACACAATCATCATTCCACACAAACTCAAACCAAGCTTGAATCTAAACTGAAATAACTGCAGACTATTGTTTTTCTGATGGATTTCATTCTGCTCCCAAGCACACTCAATAGTCCCCTTCAAATCATCCTAATGTTCTCTCACACAATGCAATTAACAGTTCGTAAACATCTGTCTGATTATTTATTGTAATCTGAATCTTGTGTTGTAGCCGCCCTCCGTGGTTCGACCTACCCCCGCCTCCTTACAACCCAAATGGAGAAGTCCCAGCTGAATGCGAGCTGCCACAATATGAAGCACCTACACCCCAGCAATCAGTCCCATCTACACCCAGAACGGTGAACTCAGGAACACATACAAGGACTGATGCCACACAAGGGTCCAGTCAGCCATAGACAATGTAAAAATGAGTGCACTGGACTGAGGACCATAGACTGGGCATTGTGGCTGAAGAACTTTTTGCATGGCAGTGAGTTATGAGAAGCACTGGACTTAGACCGGATCAACGTGTAGGAGTTGTGTTGTGTAATGGCTCCCCCTTCTGGAGTCAAGGCAGCATTACATACATTACATTATACCCTTTGTTTGAGTATACTTAAAAAAAAAAACTAAAAAAACACAGTAATGTGTAAAATGTAAAGTGAGGGGAAATGCTGACAACGTTTACACACAAAGAAAAACCATTGAATGAGATCAAACCTACTAAAAACATGTATGTTCTTTTACTGACCCCTTGTGGTTATAATTTGTATGTTTGGTCCTGTTTTGAAATGGTACCTTTTACTGGCATTTCTTGACACATGCTTTTTGCACATGACTACTATATTACTAAATATAGAGAGAGAACACTTGTTACATAGAATCTTCAATAGCAGCTAAAAGTAAAGAATGAGTAAAATAAAAATGATATTACAAGGAATATCATTTTGTGAACCCAAGTGACATTTCAAAATCCAAACATTTTATGGCAAGGTTTATATGAAATATGGAACTGGTTCCTGTTCATGTTTGGAAATGATTTTTAGACTGATGTACAGTAAACTTTTAAGGTTTTTGATACATAGACAAAAGCAGCTCATTTACAAAACATATCAATATATTAGCTTTAAAAATGTCTCAAATAAATACGGGACAATATGATTGTTTTAGACCAATTGTAAATATTTTGGGAAATGGGCATTTTTACTGATATAATCCATTTATTTGGTTAAAGGTATAATATTTTGAATTTAAATGTATCCTCGTAGATTGACAATCCGTTGGTCTATCTCGTAATTATGAAGATATATAGCCTTGGAATTACCTGGAATCCAATTGCAAAGTTTTTAGGTTCATGGGTACATGCTTACTCTTCCAATTGTGCCTTTATTGAAGAGGTTCGTGTAGTTTACAGTCTTTTTTGAATAATAGTAATAATTGGTTGCTCTACAGAATCCTGAAAAAAATTTGATCCAGAAGATGTTCTGGAAATTAATAATTTCTTCCACTATTGAACTTTTTTTTTCATTTATCCAACCTCAAGTTATCTGACTAAGATAAGGGTCCCTGTTATCTGTTAGCCAGAATGTGCAAATTATGTATAACCATTCCAGAAAAAAGTCCATCTCTAATGTGTATTGTGACTTATCCTGACCAAAATCATTTTTATAGAATTCATGTTAAAGTGTGTGCCTTCATTTTGATGGATACCTTGCCTTTGTAAGAGCAGCCTGATCTAATCACATAAGATATACATTACCCACTATCTGGTGTAGGATCACATAGGTCATGTTCTGTTTTTCATTTCACACTGCCTTTATAGTATTATAGAATGACTGATGACGCTCATATCTGAAGGATCTGTTTCTATATTGTTCAACACTGTAAATAGAAGCTAGTGTGTGTCAAGAGACGTATTTAATAGAATGAATGTGTATCTATGTAAATGTTATGTTTAATAGTAATAGTTGTGATTATGCAGGTATGAAACTGTCCAACCAAAGATAATCATTAGTTTGAATATTTGGAGTCATTGTGTAAATGTTAGTTTTGATTCCATCTCTTTTGCTGTAAAACTGGAAATATCACTCAGGATCAGTCTTCCCTTGTTTCTGAGTTTTGCCGTCTTTCATAGGTTATGTTTATTGTTTCTGTATTGTACATTTAAAGTAATATAAAAGTTCTCCATCAGTATTTATGAGCGTGAGTGTGTCTCACTTCAGGACACTTTTAATATGTTGATGAAGGTTCTCAGTTAACCAAGTATCATCAAGACATCCATCCATCTTCTCCCGCTTGACCGGGGATGGGTCTAAGCAGAGATAATCACTTGATAATTCATGTAAATGTAACAAAAACATCCACAGAAATAATATGTATGGCTTGGGTATGCATTTATTTGGTGGCTACAGTTCCTATTCGCACCAACAGATGTCACTCTAGCCCTGATGATTACAGATACAACTTGCCCAGAGATTTGCCCAAGCTTGCTTTAAAACACTGAATATCATTTCACTTTTATCTTTATGTCAGGCCCCTGCATATATCCCATGGGACACTATAACAGTCATAATAAATGCCTTCTATGTTAAATGTAGGGCCCCTTTGCCCTGCCCCTCCCATCCTAATATCCGCATGACACTATGATCCATCAGATACGTTTGATACCATCTCAGTCAGCGCTCCCTTAGCCTTCTCCACATCAGTCTACCTGTCATATTCTTTTAACAGGGCATTATCTCGCCCCTCATCTTCACCCACCCCCACCCACCCAGTCCTGGTTCTTTTTGTGGGTGCCCCTTGCTCCTCTCCCTCATCTCCAGCTCTGATGATGAGGCCCATGTTTGCTTAGCCCAAGCCCTTAACTATACAGAGTTTAATTAAAAGGCTGCACGCTCCTGGGTACCCGCCTCACTTTGTCTCTGTCCGCCAGATGGACCGAACGTTTCAATATTTCTAGATGAAATGAGGGTATGAATACAGTTATAATTAAATAATAATAATAATAATAATAATAATGCTCTCAATCCTTTACCCAATATAGAATACAGGCTCTGTAAGTTAATGTCAATGCAGTTTATACGTTTTTTTGGTTTTGTTTTTATTTATGCCCCATTGTCACTGTTTTGGCAGATATCTCGAAGCTAAACTAGATACTAAACTAAACTAAATAATTTCTTAGCAGCAATGTTTTTTTCTGATCATGTTTTTCCAGTGATTAGATTAGTACTCTCATAAAAATAACGTCTAATACAAAAAATAAAATATAAAGTGGGGGTCGCAAAGCCCCAACTGGGGGTCGCAAGATGATTTACAGAAATAATTATTTGTTGATTTTCTAACCAATGACATGTTAGTCATAATTAGAATGTATTTCAAAATGAACCATGCATCACTCTCGGCCTCTTTTTGCCCTGCACACCTTTATATTTTTAACTCCTTCTGGTTACAGGGTGTCTCGAGGCTTTCTTTCCATTAATTTAGGGGTCCCAGTCTGAACTCTGATCTAGACTATGCTCACAATGTAGTGACTGTACGCAATATGTACATGAAAAGAGCAATACGCAAAGTCTGTGTTAACAATCTCAGTCATTTTAAAACCATGGCTCAAGGGATCACTTATATTCAATATCCTTCTGGATGATATCTCTCCAGTCTAAAGTGTGAATTGAAAAACCCATGAATCCTGCTCACTTGTCTGCTTCTAATACCTCAATACTCACTCTCAACGCTGCCATAGCTGCACTGGTGATGAGTTTTCACATGTAAATTCACCCAGTTCGGAGGGGAGCGGTGGGCCTGCATTGTTAGCCCCAAAACTGCTATGGAGAAGCTCTGCCGAGGCTTTTTGGACCAGTGCTATACCCTTATCAGATGAAGTACAAGCAGGCAGAGGAGGGCCCCGGGATGAGGGGTGGGGGGCCCAAAGCACAGAATAGAACAGCTGGCCCAAGAGTCACGCGTGCAACCCCAAAAACACACACAAGCCAGACACGTTGAGCTGGGTGGGAAAAGAGATCCACAAACACACAGCCTCTTGTGGTTTTATCAGCTATAGGCCAGGGCAGTCTGAGCACATAATCACACACACAGCAGAAAGAGAAAGAAAAAGGCACAATCTTTTAACACATAGGTTCACAAATACACATTTCCATACAGGCATCTTTACAAACCATTAGGCAAGCACACACATCAGGGGAAAGAGGATGTGGGTTAGCATAGAGCTGGTCTGAATAAGTCCATTTGAACTGTTAGCAAACATCTGGTTTGGTCAAAAGGACAAAGTGAGTAAATAACATTAGGGAAATGGTGTAAAATGTCCTGCAAATGGAATAAATAGAACCAGGTATAGGCTATAAAGTACAATCTGATAATAATAAATAATAAACAAAAGATTGAATGCCATAATAATTTGAACAAGTATTCAATATTATTTACAATGTCAGCTTTGGCTTCCTCCCAGTGAAGTGGATAATCTTCCCGTAGTGAATGAATGAGAGTGAACAAGAATCAGTAAAAACATGTCTCGTATTGATCCTTATATGAGCACTACTGTTCAAAGTGTCCACCACCCGAGGCCCATAGCAACAATATAATGATTGACAATAGGTTTATCATTTATAGTTAAATCAATTGTTCATAATCCATGTGAGTGTGCTCTGTTTGCTTTACATTAGGGAAGTGTAGCCATTATCCAGCCTAAATGAATAGTGTATTGTGTATGTTTAGAATCAGTTTGGTCTCCATAAATAAATATTGTTTTGCCGGCCACTAGCAAACAGCATTTGTCATGCAGAGCTGAAAACAAGTCAGAATCAGCAAAAAACTAAAACAACCAAATACACGACTGTAAATGTGGGTTGCCTCTGAATTACCATTAGAACTGCTAACATACCAGTAGACTTCATTCCACTCCTCTCATTGTTGCATGTATTTGCATATGTCAGACTGTAGCCACTAAACTTACTAACCAAACTGACAAGCACTGCAGCATAAACAGATAGTGTATTGAAGTGTTATTTGTGTTTATTTGTGTTTACATATCTGTCACGCAAACAGTGTAACAAATATAGCATGGTTTTCTCCCAAAAACTTAAATGTGATGTGTTGACAGTATTTGCATATCTGTTAAAGGAGTCTAATAAGAGTCAACAAAGCTACAGTGCACCAAAGCTCCCTCAATCTGTAATCTCTGTATGATCATAATTTATTTAATAATTCATCATTGTGGGATTTACAAAAAATAATACAATTATAATGTATAATATAATGGAAGAAGTTAGTGAAGTTAAGGTCCCAAGCCCACATAAATATGTGTGCAAACCCTGCCATAATGCTGTGATGAAGTTCTTGGTGGAGGAGCATCCTGTGTGCTGACACTACAGTCATTTTACTATTACTTTACTTCTAACTACAATTAGGAATGTGCATAGTGCCAGACTGACTGAGTTGTCTGGTCTCTTATGTGTTATGGATTGTGGCTAGCTACACTATAATCCATTAGTGTTAGCCCTAATAACCTGTCTACTAGCTCTGTGTATTGTGAATTATGTAATATTTAGTGTCTCTAAAATAGACTAAAAACAAACATCACTGACAATTTAGAACAAACAAATGAGAAATACTTACTTACTATGTAAAGTTGGACCTTTTGCCACTGTGCTACGGTCTGTATCACAGAGAGTATCACCTTTATTGGGTTTAGAGCAGGGGTTCCCAAGGTGGGGCCCGGGGGACAAAGGCCTGCAGGACATCCCCGAATTTATAGATACCTAACCCAATTATCAGTGACACAGGCTGAATGTCCAGATTCCCCATTCAGCTCAGAGTTGGCCCAACGGTTGGCTTCGTTAAATTATCAGAATTTTCTAGATTGGTAAAATATTTACAAAAAAATGTAACTGGATAAAACTATTTTATTCAGGTTTCATTGTGTTTAGAAAAGAATCCACATGAATGGGAATGTTGACATTTTTTGAGGAACCAGAACCCCAGATTACATGATATTATGCCAAACTCTTCATCAGGAAAGAGTAAAATAGTGAAATAACTTACAATATAATAGTAATAGTAATAAACAAAATGTTTAATTATAGAAGCATTGACATTTCATCTCATTAAATGCCAAATATTGCATCTGGCCCACGGACCAGTAATACATTTTTATTTTGGCCCCCTGAGGCCCTCAAAGAGCTACATCAGGACTAGACTTACGACTTCACCAGGGCTTAACTGGGACCAAACCACTGCTTTATCTGATCTCAAGCACGAAGAGTTACTTAGTATATTGTGGTGTTATGTGATGTTTTGTCTTCAAATCTAAATAGTCTTTGCCAAGAAGGCCATTAGCAAACTTGATGTTGTCATGCAGATTTGAAGACATGGACTAATGCTGATCACGCAGTCAAATACAAATACTACAAGTGGGGATGTTTCAAAATGCTGTCTCTACATGATGAATCACTGAAAATGTCCTTGCTCGTGAAAACACACACGACACTGGGTACTGTTGACCCTATTCTAGCTGCAATGGCGAATACAGATTCAAATAAAAAACATTAGTGTATTTTGGTCCAATACCTGTTCATTTTGTACAGTGGGTTACCGTGAAGTCCGCCTAGATACCATCAGAACCCCTCATCCCCTGAATCAGCTTGGCATTAGCAGCTGAAACACTAACACTTCCTCTTGTCCTGTCCCATTCAAACTAACCTTAAACACACACACTAGCATGCTAATGGCTAATCCCTGAGGAACAGCCACCTTTGTCCCGAGATGTCTCTTTCTAGAGCTTTAGGATGACAGCTACTGGGACACCCGCAATGTTGCCAGATAGTGATCTCAGCTGTGCATTTTGGATAACAGCGGGTTGCCAGGGTCTGATGGGTATCCGATGAGCTCAAGATTGGCGTTCACTTTGTTTTTGCGTCCACTGTTGAAGTCTTGCAATGTCCTTCTGCTTTGTGTGTGGTGAAAAGTGAAAGTGTGTCCGATGCAGCAGGTGGTCCAGCATACGTGCAACAAAGCTTTCTATTGAATCTGATGGACTACAGTAGAAACGGCATACTGTTCCTGTTTGTCTTTAGCCCCCCCCCCCAACCCCCCTGGACTAACCTAATCAACCATCCCAACCATTTTAAATAAGCTTTGAAGGCATCGATAATCGGCTTACGTGATTTTAACCTCAATCGCCAGACACAAGTCACTTTTAATCCATTTTTGCAATTACCTGCAAAACGGACAAGGAGCTCTCAATGGAATAGACGTTGAATGGGAGTGTGAGTCCCTGGGGTGAGGAGCATTTTGGGGACATTCCATGCTTGTAAGGTGGGCCCGTGGAAGTGGGGACGCAACAAGCTAAGAGGACATTCCACAATGCAAGGTGCAGTAAAGAGGTTGTATAGAGGATGGTGAAGGCTAAGGGATGAGGATGATGATGATGGGAGCAACAGGGAGACTGGGAACAGTTTGGAGAATGGCTCCTGTAAAAGCTATGATTTTCAGAGTTACTTATGAGTGCAACAAGAATTCTAATTCAAGATAATCAATGCAATTAACAATAAATCAATTTTGGGGGGATTTTTTATTTTTTTTTTTTTGGAAAAGCACAATTGTAAGAAACTCTTAAGGAGCTTCTTCATAATAGTATCAAATTCAACACCAAAAAACAGGTCTATATTGGGGCCACAGTGGGCAGAGGGGTCGCTGTGTCCATGGGCAAGACACTTAACCCACATTGCCTATGTATGAATGTGGTTGTGTGATTGGTGTTTGGTGGTGGTCGCAGACTGGCAGCCACGCCTCTGTCAGTGTACCCCAGGGCAGCTGTGGCTACACAAGTAGCTTACCATCCCCGGGTGTGACTGAGGAGTAAATGAATGAATCATGTAATTGTAAAGTGTCTTTGTGTTGTGAGAAAGCACTATATAAAACTGATGCAATATTATTATTATTATTATTATTATTATTATTGTTGTTGTTGTTGTTGTTGTTGTTGTTGTTGTTATTATTATTATTATTATTATTGTTATTATTATTGTATTATTATTATATCTTTGAGCTCTCACTCTAATTTGTGTTTCTTGAGACGCAAGTAAAAGGTTGAGGAAGCTTCATTCACCCCGCAACAATTCAGCATCTCTGAAGCTTTAGGGAGTGATAAGCAACTTGTAACACAACCAGAAATGTATCAAAATAAATGTTTGTATTGGGACATTTGAAAGGTGCAGTAAAGAGGGCATACAGGGGGTGGAGGTTGTTAATCCTATGGGAGCAGGTAGTAATGCTTATGATGGGATGAAATCAACCGGGAGACTGGGAGATGTTGGGGAATGGATGGCGCCCTCATGTTCTGTGCGTGTGGTATGTCTGTGTTTGCCGGCAAAGGCATATGATGATTATTTTAAACCATTTGTCTAGCCTTGGTTCTATACTGTCTATGATGAAAGATGGTGGCCCTATCCCAACCATGCACCCTCATCTGTCTTTCCTACCCCCCAGAGAACTGAGCTCTACATACGGCAGCACCCAGGATATGTGTGTGTGTGTGTGCCTACTACAACGCACGCATGCACAGGATTGTAAAGTCTAAAGTGTTGATTTGAAAGATACAACAAAGTGGTTATTGAGATATGCTTCAAAGTATACTGGCATATAACTTTATCAGACAGGCAAAAGACAGCTCCTTTTAAGCAGGGCTGTTTGTCAGATTGAGAAGTGTTTGAGTGTTGTATGGTATACTTCCTCCACATTCATCACAGGAAATAGATCCCCCACGATGCTCAAAAGTGTTTTTCCCACAGATATAAACACACAAATATGTACCGGTAGTGAGCATGACCCGGAAAAAAACTGGTCCTCTTATAACTCCTCTACAGTTTTACTTATATAATGATTTTGATTAACACAAAGATGAACAAACAGGCCTGTGACAATAACATATTTTGAAGGATGATATATTGCCTCAGAACTATTATATACACTCATGCATTGATCTGAGAGAAGAATAACCCCAGTTAATATCTTTTTCAATGTCAGTAACCTAATTCTGTCTAATTTATTAATCTATTTTCTTCCAACACAATCAAAACATATCAAGTAATTAATCTACAGTTCAGTATTAATACATCAATCAATATCAAATAAGTTGTAATAAATAAATAATAATAAACAATAAGTCGATATATAAAAATATCTTTATTATATTGAACAATAAGTCAATATAGTAATTATTGGGACAGGCCTATGAACAAATATAGTAATATATAATATAATATGCTTTTATATTCAACAACACCATTTATTCACCATCAGCAATGCTATAAAATGATTGTCCGAAATGTAACATATTAACATGCATTTGGATCCATTTCTCCCATGACACAATTTGTCCCATTATCTAAACACCATCTCAACTCTTCACTTCAAATAATCTCAGGTAAGAAATCCACATTGTTCATAACATTTTGAAACATGACATTACTGTGGGTTGTCAAACTTAACTAACTACTTGTGGCACTGGTAGACAGTGTTGCATGGTCTTGTATGAATGAATGCTAATTTCAATGCCCACCTTACAAAGCTTTCATACTAAGTCCTTTTTCAACCCTCATTTCTATGCTCACTTTGTCAAGAAAACCCAACCCTATAACCTACACCTCCACGAGTGCACCCACCCCACGCCTCGCGCCCGGGAGCACGACTCGGGGCCCCACTGTGGTCCTCTCCTTTGTGCCTCCCCCCCAGTTTCATCCATCATATCTGCCCCCCCTTCGATCTCCATCAGATCTCTACAAAAGCGGGCCGGAATAAAAGAACAAAAATAAAAAAGAGAATACAGCCGCTACCATGCAGAACAGTGCTGGATCTTTTGTTCCCGGTTCTTCGCCTGGGCTATCCTGCAAACACACCCTCTGCCCCGGAGAGACTGGGGGGTGTGGTGCTATCTAAAGCGGTATAGTTTTGGCCCCCTTGAAGGCCCCCTGGTCACCAGCCGAAACCGTGTGTAGGGCTGTCAAATAGGGCCGGCCTGGAACTCCCCCTTGCATCCATGGGGCCCTCCTTCTGGAGGGCAGCAGGGGGCCCGGGCTCCTAACACCATCTAAGGCCCTATGTGTGCGCTGTATGTGTGACCACTGATGCTTCTCGGAGTGGAACGGTAAAAACTCAAGTGCAAGAAGATTATTGTCAAAAGTTGTGTTTCCAAAATTTTGAAATGACAAAATGCAAATCCCATGTTACAGCCAAGAAGTATTGTTAGGGGAACTTGAAGGATAGGGGCACCTATAGAATAGGGGGAGGTACGTTCTTATGGCTGAAGGTTGTTCTGACACATGTGTTGGACTTTCCCCCACGCAGCAAAGAACACTAACGTGAAGGAATCTGATATTAAATGAAAATACTTCGAAACCATTCTGAATACCAGCATGAGCTAAGAACAATCAGAGGGATTATCTCAACATTTATTTCACTGGAAATGATTGGTGTATAGGACTTGGTTGACTCACAGTTACTGACCAATCACCTATCAGGTATTCATTTTATACATTCCCTTTCCACACGCTTTCCATGATAGTTGTGTAACAGACCTCCTGGGGTTCCATGTTAGAACTGGTGATAGACTGCTAAAGAAAGATAAGATGAGATACTCTTCTTGTTTTGGTCCCACAATGGGGAAATGACTATTGATAAAGAACATACCACATGAGAAAAGAGACCTACATACCTGCGATCTGATACGATCTGTGTTACCATATTGTCCCCTTAGAATTCTAAGGTCTATCTGACATTTTTGGCAAAATTGAGTTATTTACATATTCCTATATTTGGATACCTAATCTTTATAATTGCAAGTTTGATTTATTTTTAAGCTTTTTGTAGTCTATGTCAAAATGTAATATCTGTAATAACAAGCCTTGACTCTTTAAAGTGGATGAACTCAAATGTAGTCAGAACGCATTCTAATGGGACGATGTGCTGCTCTATAAGGAGTAGTAAACTTACGGATATCAAGTTCCATCTCTAAAAGAAAAATGAAAGTCCAGAATGACTAAGCGAAAAGGCCAGCATCCATTTAACAATAACAAAAGCCTGTGCCCTCCGGTTCGTGTGGCTTATCTGTGGCCTGCCTTTTGTGGCCCAAAGAAGAGAGGGAAGTCCTCGCTTGGTCACGATCACACCCTTGGCTGATGGAGCGCCTATCAAGCCGCCCGTCATGGCTGTTAGCATGGGCTAGCAGCTGCGTGGGCACAAATGAAGAGGTAGACAAACACAGAACACACAAGAAACAATGTTCAAGGAGAGGCGTGATGGAGAGAAAATAGAGGAGTTGAAGAAAGGCCAGTGACTGTTGAGAAGTGCAGTCGGAAACAAAAGAAGTTCAAATATACCAGAGCAGGAATATAGAGATTTATGTGTAAGGAAAAGGTTAGGGTTATTAATGAAGAGATAGTCCCAGTCTGGAGTTAGTCAGATTGTTCTCATCCAGTGTGTGCTACTTTGTGAGACCCCAGAGACCAGAGGAAACGAGAAGGAGCAGGAGTAAGCCTAAGGGAACTAGAGGAAGGAGCGAACCAGGTTATGTGGTGATGTTGTGTTAATTGGAGCCTTGAACCAGCATTACAAGAGTTATTATATTCATTATATTGTATATAGATGGTATTTTGTAAAACTTTTGGGTTCATCCTCAAAATGTGATGCAACAATTTTTGTAACTTTCTATTCCCTTTGGTCTTTATGAACTTCTGCCTTCTAGTTGGCAGTATTTTGCATAATGATTTGGCATTTTAGTGGATTATGGTCATGCTTACATTGCTGAATTGACAACATTAGAAAGTGAGTGGCTAGGAGTTTGATTTAACATAATAGTTGCCTCAGTCACACTTTATTTGACATAGCCCTTAACTACATTGTATCTACCTCATTAAGTACAATGTAATGACTGTGTAACAAACTGTAATAACTACATTGTACATACAGAATGGTTAGGGTTGGGGTTAGGGTTAGGTACAATGTAGTTACATGTTATTACAGTTTGTTAAACAGTGTATTACATTGTACTTATTGAGGTAGATGCAATGTAGTTAAGGGCTATATACAATAAAGAGTGACCGTTGCCTCTGTTATGAAGGTGTGTGTGCTTGTGCATGCATGTGTGTGTGGGAGTGTGTGTGTAAGTGTGTGACTGTGTATGTGTGTGTGTGTGTGTGTGTGTAGGTGTGTGTGCGTGTGTGTGTGCTTGTGAATGTGTGTGCGTGTGTGTGTAAGTGTGCGTGAATGTGTGTGTGTGAGAGTGTATGTGCGTGTGTGCGCGTGTGTGTTTCTGTATCAGGCCAGAGACTAACAGCAGCACTGTCAAGGTTGTTTCCTCCCTATGGCCCATAGTTGCTGAAATAGGCTCAAGGCACATTATAAAACCTAAATGGTGGATATATGCGGTACATATAGATGACTAAATAAAGAAAACCTTCAATACATCATTGTTGGGTACATCATTTAATACACACTTAAGCAAATTCATTTGTTGCTATTATGCATCACTGGGGAGATGCAATAATGGTGCAAAAATACAAATGGGTTTATTATTATTTTATTTTATTTTATTTTATTTTATTTTATTTTATTTTATTTTATTTTATTTTATTTTATTTTATTTTATTTTATTT
>JAVQKC010032094.1:0-25162 GCA_036025475.1 Philypnodon macrostomus | reverse complement strand
CCCCCCCCCCCCCCCCCCCCCCCCCCCCCCCCCCCCCCCCCCCCCCCCCCCCCCCCCCCCCCCCCCCCCCCCCCCCCCCCCCCCGCCCCCCCGCGGGCAGTCATGTCATCTAAGACAGGTTCGACAAGTTCTGGGTGAAATTTAAGCGCTGTATGATTTTCCAAGTGACAGTTCAAGTTGCTCCACCTTCGCAAACAGAGGTGAATGGAATGTGGTAGCAGCCAATCAAAATAATCATTACGTGTGTGAGGGATTCTTTTTGGGTCAGGTTTTTGGTTACTGTCTAGCTTAGTTGTTCTTTAGCTGCTTTAGTTCCATTAAATATGAGTCAAGTTCACCCCTATAGCTGTAGTCAGTAGGTTTCATGAAATAATAAGTTTAAATATACTATCTGGCTCTGTTCTATGATGTAAAGTAGGTAATCTGTCAGAATATTATTTTACTTAACACCCTACCTTGGCATCTACTGCAACATCAAATCAGAGTTTGTGGGATATCACTTTGACCAATAGTAGTTGAGTTTTTGAGTGGTATTATAGCCCACACAAACTCTTGAATTAATGTTGTTGTAGAGGCCTGGGGAGGGACTAAAGTGAAACTCTGCTACCATTGGTCAAACATTTTGGTATGTTTTAACAATTTCTTATCTTAAGGTCCTCCAGACTACAGCATAATATATTATCATCAGATATAAGGCCCAAATTGCAAGAAACTAAGTACTAGTGCCACAATCTTCATTTTCCGATTGACAGAAATTTCTACTTAAGCAACAATTTCAATAGTCTTCCAAGAGAACAACAGCTTCTCCAGCTTTTGTGGTCTGAAACTCCTTGTAGAGGTCTTGATGTCCAGGCAGGCCTAGTTTGCATGGAGCCCATTTCCTGTGGGTGATTATCAGAAGGCTGGATGTGTGTGTGGACCAGGGGCTGCAGTTCACTGAGGGCTGAGCTTGTTTTGTCTTCTTCAGAAGGAAAGGAATGCCCAACTCAAACACTAGAAACAAGTCAGCCCAACGAACAACCAAGATGGAGTGGAGAGAAAAATCACTACAAAACACTGTTACCATGTAATAGTGGTTGTCCATCTGTGTATGACTTTGTGTCTGCCCTGCAACTAACTGTCCATAGTGTACCCTGCCTAGGACCTGTAGCTGCTGGGACTGACAGCACTAGCGACTTAACTGACTGTAACAGATGCAAGAATATGAAGGTTTAGAAACGGCCAGAGAAAGAAAAGCCAATTCAAAAAGTCTCACTTATTCTCACTTATTATTTTTTACTACATTTTATTTTACATGTATTTATTTGATCTATTAAAATATATATACTTTAATAATGTACTTTTTAAAGCAGCAGTTTTGACTATTTATTTGCTTTGAAACAGAGCCTCCCAAAATATGTTTTTATAAAAGATTGGTATCGGCCAAACTGTTAAAATGTGCAGACTCTATTTTTTTAATGCATCTTTAATAAATTTACAATAATTGTCATTTCACTATACATTAAGTCCATATGCTTTTCCTTCACAACAACACTCAGATGTGCTATAGACAGTGGATATTACACAGGGGCAAATAGTGTGAGGGCAACATAAACATTCAAATAGACATCAATTTGTCAAATGACCTACAAGCTCCACCTCCTCTGCATACTGTAACTGTATCGTGTATCTGAGTGTGAGAAAAGCTAATCTAAAGTCGTGCCATTATCAGTAGCCTTCCATTCTTTAAGCGATAAAGGTATAGGCTATGGTCAGCTAAACATCATAACTGTTTATGTAGGGTGAATATAGGTAGGGGAGTCTTGTGTAAACCATTTCTGTTTGCAGTTCTGTGTAAATAATGTCATATGAATGAATAGTGGGAATGTCAAGGTCATAGAAGCAGATATGAAGTTAGCTTATTGGTTCAAGTACTGTACTCACAATCATGTTGGTTTTACAGTAATGCTAAAAACAGTTCTTATAGCTTAGCATTTTACCAATGTCATAGTTTAGAATATGGTCTAGTCCTTCTTTATACCTAGTGTTGACCTCAGACCTGATTGTATTCTTGCTTTTATCTTGTTTAAACATGATTTAGTCCTTTGTTTGTGTGGGTCCCTCTCTTGGGCCCCGGTTCAACTGCACTCCCCGATGCTAAAATGTAAACCACTATTCTGCTGTATTTTTGTGCCTTGTTGAGTAACCAATCCTCTACCATGACACAGCGGTCTATATATGTTAGCCTGGGTTTGAGAGGGGCACAGCTGGTTTCACTTCAGTCTGGTTACGGCTTGGCTAACGCTAGCTTGACCCCCCACCCCACCTTCAAAACTTCCCAACAACACAGGCAAACACAGACAAACATGTGGTCAGTGCGGAATTCTACCCCCATTTTCTCAATGCTATCAACATTTGCAGAATGCATTACATTTTTTAAAATGTATTATTTTTTTGTATGTTTATTTGTAAATGTATAGCAGCTGCAGTTGTACTCAATAGATCAATGCATTCAGACTATTGTGGGACATTTCATAATTCAGCAGAATGTTGATGTTTGGTTAATGCATTTAGCAGGAGCCGGATGGGAACTGTGCAAAAGGGAGTGAGTGGTTGTGAGTGAATAATGTGTAGACGGAAGAGTGGCAGGAGAAGCTAAAAGGTGGCTAAGCAGTGTCCGTCACTAGTTGCCTACAAGGCCACATTTTGAAGAGCTTGGATGAGGCTTAATGCTCACTTTGATAGACCTAATTAGAGGGGAGTGTGTTGGGTGGGTTACTGTACTGTCAATTCAAGAGTTGTGTATATTTTCTAGTAGTTCTCAATAGGGTGACTTTGTGTCCCACATTTTGACTGATGTCAGCGCAAACATTTTATTTTTTGGATGTTCTTGTATTCATTAATTCAAGTGTGTGTGTGTGTGTGTGTGTGTGTGTGTGTTAACTTCACCCTTGCATGGACATATGCTTTTTTATTTTATTGTGATAACTTAATGTATGCACTGACATTCTCAGTAAGCCCTGTAATAACAAGTTCATATTGTCATTTGGTCAGCATCCAATATTCTACATGCCATCCATTATAACCCACAATTCTCCTTGTTTGTCTGCTCCCAGTTTACAAGAATGCTTCCTTCCCCTGGAACAACATAGCCCCCATCCCATCTCATCCCCCAAACTCAGTCCAGACCCGCTCCTAAAACTGCACTGCGCTTAACCAAACATATGGAATGCTACTGTAGTGGAATGCACCCGGTTGTCTGTGTACGCACATGTTTTTGAGGCAGATGAGAGCTTGTGCCATGCCGATGATGATGACGATAATGGCTCTTGTGCGATTGTGTGCCTCCCCGCAGAGGGCTGAATAGACCCAGTGTAGTCCTAGCCAAACTCAGCCTGTCCGCTCATGCATGCTCGGTCTATTGCAGAAGCCCCAGAATGTGCTGTTAACATGTGGGAGGGAGAGTGGGAGAAGTGAGTGTTATGATGACCACTTGTGTTAACCCTGTGCCCTCTTGTGTGTCACTGCAGGATGGAGGCTGGACTGGGACAAGAATGAAAACTGACCAACAAAGAGAGTTCTACATGTAAGTTTGCTGATTTTGGCATTCCCTGCAGTTGCCATACAATATGATTAGGCCATACAATCAAGCAGTAAGTTTCAGGGTGTTTATGAATGTTTACTACCTGATATCTAGGCAAACCATCAGTCGCATGAAACCACATTGACCTTACTATAGGAAATTATTACCATCAATGTTAGTAGTTTTATATGTTATGTGACAAAATAACTAGAAAAGTCTTAAACATTTTCAGTAAACACAAGGGAGGGTGGGTTTAGATGATTTTTAACCAGTATTTGTGTGCTTTGCAAAGAGCTAAATAGAATGAATTTGTTGTTCTGGACACGTTCAGTAATACACTTCAATAGTTTGTCAGTCTAGAGAAGACCTATCAACAACTACCAATATTTGTATTACTGACACTAGTTCCCTTGTGAATTTGAATGAGAACAACTTCTTCCTCTTCTCTTTATTGCTCCCCTCCTCTTCTTCCTCTTCTCCTCCTCTTCCTCTTCCCCTCTGCTCCTGTCCACTCCTCCAAGCCTGTTTCCTGTTGGGCACAAACGCCGGCGCCGCAGTTCCTTCCTCTTCTCTGAGGAGTGGCACTTTCACAGTACTGTTTAATGTACACTGTATATCTATATCATTCTATGTAGTGTACAGGGGTGTAGCTGCATTAATGAATGAATGAATTAAATTGTGTCATGCATAATAGTACCCATCCCATACAGGCTTATATGACACTTTCAACATCAAAGAGAAGTGACCACACATTTATCATTGCAAAAACAATCATGGTCAAGTGTTATTTGTCTGAGCACCCAAAGCCAACTCACCATATCACCATCCAACAACCCAAATTAATCACTATAAAAAACAAAATTAACTGAATCTTCATCTAAACCTAAATCACACAAGACACACAAGTGTATTGTTCTCCCCATAGACCTTTGTATCACCCCACCTCAAGAACAAGAGCCGCACACTCTCAACTGTGAACAGAGAGTCGTCTTTTTAAATTACTCTGTCCCAGAGTTGTCTTTAAATTGAACATAACTTCTCAGTTTTGGTTTACTGAGCACATCCAATTTCCACAGGTATTTTATATATCTGAAACAAAGTCTGCTTAAAAGTTGTGATTTTACATTGCAGATTATTAAAACAATAAAAATGTACTATTTGTTTAAAGAAAATATTGCAAGAACATTGTATGCCCAGGAATATTTATAAAATTGTAAATTTGAAAAAATGATCTGGTGAGCCTATCCTCAGGCAATCGAAGGACTTCTACTCTTTGCTTGATCAGACATTGGTGTAGCTGTAAGTATACGAGCTGTTTATGATAGTTTGTTATTGTGGAGGCCTCTTCACATCGCGCTGAAGCTGAAGTCATCCTAAACGTTCTGGAACTAACACGGTCCATAAAGAACAACACTGGAACAGGAAGAGGGGGCTTCTCAGTCCTTGTCCTGCCATGCCCTATTGGAATTTTTCACTTTGTTTACACAAGTCCCTTTTAGCTGCTGTCCTACTGACAAATGACAACTTACACCAATCAGGCACAACATTATGACCACCTGCCTTATATGTAGCCTCATACATCATGAATATTTTGGCATCTATATCACAACCAGCAGTAACTTCCTCAGCAATATTCATCACATCAAGAGGTATAACAGTTTGACAGTTGGCCGTTTGAATCCCTTCTCCTGTTGTTGTTTCTTTGGCCAAGACACTTTGCCTCTGCTCTCTGCAACACTAGTAGTATTACGTGTTTTATTTTATTGCCATGTTTCAGTATGTCCCAGGCTAGCTGTGCCTATATTGGTATCTTACCATGAATTCAGTTGTAAGTTGCTTTGAATACTCTGGAAAAGTCCATATAAATGTAATTCATTATTAGTACAGTAGGATCTATGAAGCTTTTATGCCCATTTTTATCTTATCCTTGCTCCAAACTAAAGGCTAGATATAACTACAATTTTCAGTAACACATTATTTTACATGGCCCTTAACTACATTGCATCTACCTCATTAAGTACAATGTAATACACTATGTAGCAAACTGTAATAACATTTAACTGCATTGTACCTAACCTTAACCATTCTGTATGTACAATGTAGTCACACACTGTATTACATTGTACTTAATGAGGTAGATACAATGTAGTTAAGAGCTATGTAAAATAAAGTGTGACCCAATTTTCAATCACAGTATTTTTCAAAATTCTATTAAAATACTAACTTGGCAAACAAAAAGTGACACATAAAAGCACAGTATCACAGAATATGAAAAACCTGGTATTCCATCAATCCTTGTCCTTGAGCTTTGCATTGTAATACTGTCATTGTGGACTGCAGCAAAATGTGTCCCCATTTAGAAACCCAAACATGACTTGCGACACTTGCACAAGAAACACAACCAAACTGGAAAACGACAACAGTAGTACCACAACTGCTGACAACTTGCACAACCCACTATAAATCTCTGTGACTACATTACGTCCCTTGTGTACAATATAGCGATGACTCAGGCTTTCTCTCTGCAGCTTCATCACTCTGTTCCCCCCTCCTCTTCCTCAGCTGCCTCTGCATCCCCACTGCAGTAATCCCCTCTGCCGAAGACGTACTCTGCATTCAGACCGTTCACTCCTCACCTACCTCTCCTTCCTGCCAATCGCCCCTTTCCTCTCTTTGCTTACAGTTGCAATATATTACTTTACATTTCTTCCTCCTTCAATGTCTTCCTGTCTATTCAACCGCAGTGTGCAGCTAAAGCCAAGGTTAGGATGCTAAGCTGTGCCAACCAAGTGGAAGTTTGGTGCCAGGATGCGGTGAAGCAGCCAAGCAGAAGGTTGGAGGGCTGTGTGCTGAGAGCTATTGACGCAGTGTGAATTGACAAGCACAGTTCGTCAGCAGCGGAGGAGAAGAGTGCTTTGCTAAAACAGCCATCAGTCACTATATTAGGGTTTCAGTGGTAAACTGAGAAGAGCTGGGAAGACAGCAAAGGCAGGTGGTAACTAGAAGAGAGTGTATGGTTGAAGGATTGACAAAGGGGAAAAGAGATATAGAGGTCATACTGGCAAAGACGGGTGATGAGTATAGGGGGGAAATTGTGGAATTGTCCTTGTAATGTCCTGGATCTTAAGTTCTTTCAGGTCTTTCATAATGGTTGTATATACGTACATTAAAGCTCAAACATGTTCAAAGTGCAGCCTGGGGGCTCGTCATGGCACTTGGTAAGATTTATGTCTGCTCTGAGCTTCAAAAATAAAATGTTTTGTCCCTTTAGGCATTGCTTAAGAAACATTTTATGGCCATTCAAACATATTTTCCACTGCCTAGCTACCTATTTGTGATATTAAGTTATTTATATGGTGGCAATTTCCAACAGACTGGAAATGTATAATGGTTCTCAATGGGTGGGTCCAGAAGTGTGTTGGGCCCTTGGACATTTTCACATTTTCAAATATGGCCCTCCATGATAAAGACACCCCTGGCTTAAAGGCACCCAGAGTCAATAATATACGTTCACTTCTTCTATCTCTTTCAAGTGGTGGTAACCTCTGTAGCTACAGATTTCTTGTGGCAAACTGGAGTAGGTCTGGTACTCATTGCAGGCCAATGGCTTTTTTTAACCACCACTAAACTCGCCAAACTAACCACACCGACACTTTTAGACACACACATTGGCGGCAAACTGGGTGAAGTGTCATGCCCAAGGACACTGTGGCAGCATGAACCGTCTACTATTTGATGACTCGTAAGCTCTTTTTTAGTTATTTTAAATTTAACCATTTCTATTTTTTAAACTCCAAAGCAAAATATATTTTTTGATATATTTGCATTGGTACTTTTATTAAAGCATCTACAATTTTGCATTTGCTGCTGGCATAAATATAATTCTCAGTATTCTCCCCTTCATTTCAATGACACTGAACCATGTTTCTTCCTTTTTGCCACAGTGGTGAGTGATTTACAGTTGTGCCTGCTCTGAGCCCATCTGTGGTGCATATCTAACAGACCAGTGTGAGGTTTCTCCATAAATCTCAGCTCAGCTCTGAAAGGGCTCATCTGGGCGCACTGTGCCACCTGCAGCACACTTCAGCTTCACACTGTTACATGGTCAGGTTAGTGTTCTGGAAAAGGTGGACTAGTTTACACACTGTACAGTAAATGTCACACAGTTTCAGAGAAATGCACTGTTCTAATATGAATGCAATAAATGTAGACTATAATAATGGTGCATTCAGTATAACTTAAATCAAAAAGACAGTAGACCATAACATTGACCTCTCATTGACATCTTTCTATTTCTTTAAGATTCTGTCTTTCAGCAAAAGCCTCAAAAATGGAGATTGTGTCAATTTCAGTACAATCACTTTTACAAGGCTGGCTTTCCAACTGGATAAATGTGATACATTTTCATAAAAAAACATTCAGGTATACAAAACTTGTGTGTTGATGTTGATGCCAGGAATGTTTCACAATATCTGTTCATTTGTCCCACCAGGGATTTTTAAGACATTTGCCTGTCTTTGTAGCAAAGACGCATGAAAAACTGATAAGAATGTGAAATAAAGCAGTTAGGTACTTTGAAAACAACACTTTTCTGGACACTCAAAGAGGCTTTATAATGGATTGCATGATTTAATAGTCACACACTAGTGGTGGTAAACTATCTTTTTGTAGCCAAAACTGCTCTGGCGCAGAGTGATGGAAATGTGGCAGCCATACCACACCTATTATAGAGTGAGTGAATGAATAATGCAATCAATTGTAAAGCGTCTGACCACTGCCAAATCTCCAACCACATTTACATAGACAATGAGAATAAAGTGTTTTGCCCGAGGACACAAGGACAGAATACACAAGTTTGAGATTCACAAGAAATGTCCAATAAAAATCCTAACATTCTGTCCTTTCCCAAAATATGCAGAATGACTTTTGTCCTCCATCAACTGTCTACCTCCCTTTTGTCCTGTGCTCCTGACTCACTCTTACTCACTCACACTCACAGACACACACACACAGAGACACACACACAGAGACACACACACACACAGATACATAGACAGTGAATGTTCCCAGAGTTTACTCCAACAAGTGTCATCTTGTCCTGTTGTTGTGTGTCTTTATCACTTTGGACCGGTGACACACACACACATTCCTCCCACTCAGACTACACAACCTGGCTGTCTGTGTGCACATATCCACTCACATGAAGGTTTCACTGACGTCTGCCTCTGTCTTTGAGTACTGGAACAGCTGGTACACTTGCCTTTATATAGGTTGGTCTGGACAGGAAACATGCTATCAATGAACAGACACTGTGGTACCTACAAGTGCTTGATGTGGGAAGATATTGCAAATTTATATTTTATTTTGAGACTTTTTATGCATTTAACATAATTAATCAGAAAATATGTTCTCAATGCCATAGGCTCTCTCTTTCACCCCATATTACCCCTAGTGGATGAACGCAGTGAAAGTGATCCAAGGAAGGAACAGTGGTGAACTGGGTCATGGGCAGTCCACATTGATGCCTCTAGAGATAGAAAAATAAAAGTTTGACCTCCATATTTAGGCAGGTGGTCAAAATGGCCTGATCAAATTTTTTGTTCTCATTTTGTTAAACTTACATTAGTGTTTTCTAGTTACATTGGCTCCATCTGACACAATTGGTTTGTTTTCTATAGTCTTGCATTACATCCTCCAAGACAAGTCAACCTGATTTGTGCTTACATTTGAGTTACCTTTATTTACATTCTAGACTGTGGGCTGTTCATTTCCTTCCCCTTTATCTGTCTCTCAGGTCTATCAAAAGGTGGATAAGGACTGTTGCTATATGTTTTGTGATTGTAAGGTGATGGTAAGCAGATCATAAGAGACCAAATGTGGGACAACAAATGGGACAAAGCTTGGGCTTGCATGAGTCAAAATGTGGGACAGTTTGAGCCTCAGTTTGTGGGTTCAAAGATTTATGCTGGAAATGCAGAGCAATCCAACACATGTATGTTAAGGATAGACATCAGTCTTTAAGCACATATTGTACTGTCTCCTCACATTCATGGTTTCTGACATCATGGTGAAGGCTTGTGTGACTAGCTGGGTCTTCGACCTCTTTCTGTTTGCTCATTGCAGCAGGGACTTCCCATGGTTTCAACCAGACCAGAGTCTAACCTAGTGATCTCCATAGGTTAAGGATAACCTGACTGACAGGGGAGACAGGCTACATACATGGAAACTGTATTGACATTGCAATTGAAATCAAAATATGCTCTGTTAATAAGTGAATGTTTTCTTTCACTCCTATAATTAACCAGCTTCAGTCCAGGGTGTGCCCTACCTAAAGCCCATAGCTCCTGCCTATCGCCTATTGCAGTGAAAAAGCTTTGTGTGCGGTTTCTTGCAGATATTTCAATGATTGTATCCTTCATTATTGGTAATTTATGGGGGAGGAGCCACACTAAAGAATCACTTAAAGTATGATTAAACAAGAATAAAATGGTTATAATTAACAGGGAAAGTCCTAACTCTCTGTCCATCAGAGCCAGAAATCCTTTAAACATCAACATAATATATATATAAATTAATATAGCAATAAATGCATATTTTCTAAGCATTTTGACTAGATAATGCTTGCATGACGCTTGTGTCTTGCGTCTTCTATTTTTTGGGAAGCACGTGCCTCTTTTGGGCAGTGTGGCTTTTAAGCTGGGTGGTGCAGTGGGAAAAAGTTTGCCCTGGTTCGAATACTGTCTGAGCACATAATGTTGTTGAATCCCTGGGCAAGACATTTCACCCAACTGGCCCATGTATGACTGTGTGATTGTGGTGGTCAGGAGGGACCACATGCAGGCACAGAATGGCAGCCACTGAGTGACTGGAGTGAATGAATAATGCATGAAATTGTAAAGCGTCTTTGAGTGTCTAGAAAAGCGCTACATAAGACTATCATCTTCATGTATTTTGGAGTCACTTGCATGTGTGTGTTGAGGCCTAAAAGAATCATAAGTGCCGGCTCCTGTGTGAGACCGTTGAGTCTGGGTTGAGTCTGGGTGGAAACGGCTGCATGTTTACATTGTCCGTGACCTCTGGCCCCTACACTCGGAGCAGAGGCAAGCAGAGTACTGTGGTGAGATTAGGAAATATTGCACAGAAGGCTGGCCACATGGGACTCAAATTTATGAGTGCATCAATAACAACAGGAGGAGGAGGAGGATTGCCCAACCGAGTGTTTATTTACCACCTTCACGCCCCACTTTGTAATATACAAGTATGTTAGCTGCTATGATTCCAAAATGTGGTGAAAGGATTTATGTTATTACCTTTTCAGTCTGTCCATCCATCCATCATCTTCCGCTGGGTGGCGGAGGCAGCAGTCTAAGCAGAGATGCCCAGACTTCCCTCTCCCCAGATACTTCCTCCAGCTTTTCCAGGGGGATCCCAAGGCATTCCCAGCTGAGAGATATAATCCCTCCAGCGTGTCCTAGGTCTCCCAAGGTAGGCGTCCAGGGGGCATCCAAAAAAGATGCCCCGAGCCACCTCAGCTGGCTCCTCTCGATGTGAAGGAGCAGCGGCTCTACTCCTCCCGAGTGACCGAGCTTCTCACCCTATCTCTAAGGGAGCGCCCGCGATCTTGTCCTTCCGGTCATTACCCAAAGCTCATGACCATAGGTGAGGGTATGTACGTAGATCGACCGGTAAATCAAGAGTTTCGGGACACCGACCACATAACTGCAGAGGCTGTACCGTTCCATCCTCCCATCACTCGTGAACAAGACCCTGAGATACTTTAACTCCTCCACTTGAGGCAGGACCTCTCCACCAATCTGGAGAGGGCAAGCCACCCTTTTCAGTCTGAAAATAAATGCATTAGGTTAAATGAGATCATTAAATGTTTATCTAGGAACTGTCAGTAGGGCCCTCTTGTCACCTGGAGCCCAGATAAATTGCCTGTTGCAAAGTCTCTGATTTAATTGATTCTTGAATAATAATAATAATAATAATGATAATAATAATGCATAGGACTCTTTACAATTGCATTATTCATTCACTCAATACACTGGTGGTATGGTACTGGTGGTAAGTTATTTATGTAGGCACAGCTGCCCTGGGGCAGTCTGACAGAAACTTGGCTGCCAGTTTGCACCTACAGCCCCTCCGACCACCACCAATCACACAACCACATTCATTCATAGGCAATATGGGTGAAGTGTCTTGGACACAACGGCAGCATGTGCTCAGACTCGAACTACCGACATTTTCAAATCCAAATCAGGTCTACCATGGCGTTTTAAATACTTGGTACTCTAGCAACTGTCTGTATTGTATTTCCGGATGCTGTAGTTTTAAATAGAGCATCAAACATATTGTATGCTCCACTGGCCTGCTTCACCATGTAATCTCGTGTGCTGTGTTCTGATTGGCTGCACTTTAATACATCAACAACTGGTGCACAGCCCGGCTTACCAGGGATTTGAGTCGACTTCAAAGTGCTACACAAATCAATGTTGTTGTTTTTTGTTTTTTTTTTCATTTTCCGACATTCTTCCAACTTTTCTCTTGTCCTTGTGGAATTTCGCACTTTCTTCATTAGTCTAAGTGCTATCTGAAGATTATTGAGAGACTTAGGACCTCAAAAGGGGGAGATTTGGGCTTCTAAGACAATGTTTGAAGCAGTACCATACACGATCGCCACATAAAAAAAGTTTACAGTGGTGCTAGCCTCTGACATGAGCTGGGCTGAGTTTGTGGAGCCATGTTGGATTTTACAGCACAGATGTTTAACAATGGAATTTCCTGCACACTTTGATCTAGACATATTCTGGTGACATGGTTTATATACACTAGTGTTCTAAAGCAATGGCAATGAAGTCTGTATATCTTTTAGATTATTAGATCATTCATTTTTAGCATAGTAATAATAATGGCTTTGATTTAAGGCTCTACAATATATCTTACCTGTCAGTTGTTTTACTGCATGTGGCTCTACATAATCCAACTAAAAAAAGCATTCATTGTGTATCAATGCTGCTTTAGTATTTGTAACCGTAGCTTTAGCTCTGTTGTGGCCTTCTTCCTCTCACATAAACACTAAAACTATATTCTCCCAGTAAGGATGCTCTGTTTATACCACTGTTTCACTACATTTCATTACATCTATACTAAGTGGCTTTTTCTCCTGGGAATAGTGGAAAAGTAAGTACTCCCACCCTTCCCATCTCATCCCGTTCAAGTTTACAAAGCCATTATAAGTGACCTCAGCTCCTTAACAGCTTTTCACTGCCTTTCATGTATTTCATAGTTTTTCCAGAACAGGAAAACCAAACATTATGGAAGTAGCTTTTTTGTTTCTTGGAAAAGGGGGGAATTGTAGGCCTGGCTCTAGAGTCTAGACAGTCTTGTGGCTTTAATTGACCCAGCATCCATGCAGAGGTCAAGGATAACTAGACACGTTTTATTCAAGTTATTTAAAGGATATATATTATGCTAACTTTGCTAAGCATTCAATTTACGTTAAAATAGTATTCATCAAAAACATACCCAGTTGCTAACCACCACACTAAGTAGTCCTTGTGCCCAGCCTCTTCCAGTTGGCCTGATGGAGTGGAGTGGGTGTGGTTGGGAAGGGAGGAAAGGGCCTTAATCATCAATTCTGAGCTTTTCAGCAGTAAAAATGTTTTTTTTTTCCAGTAAAAAACAAAATACGGGCTTATGTCGAGAATTCATTGAAAAAACTTGAAAATGGGGAGAACACTTTTTATAATACTAATATTTCAGTAGAAATTATTGTTTTGTTTTTTTTACCTGATTGGCAAAGTTAAACGGTAAAATAGTTTGTTTTTTTTAAGTACTGTATGCTTGGTACAGTCCTTTTTTTAAAGAAAAAATCTATTAAAAGTAAATAATTTCAGTATTTATTTATTTATTTTTTCCTAGTAATCTAAATATTGGTTATTTTTGACACTAGGCTAACTAGGCTAATAACGTTACAGTCAAAATTGAGTTAACTTTACACCCAGTACTTAAAATCTAGTATTAACTTGGGTTTTTGTGTACCTTTTCTTAAATATATATATTAGGTACTTTTTCACCTCCATGCACCATTTATCGAATTTGTCTCTGTCTAATGTCCTGTAACCCATGTATGTCCACCCGGCTTGGACACTAGCCTTGTATTAACCAACATTCATAAACCAATCTTCAGACTGCTGTTTTCCAAACCCACGTCAAGTGCAGCAGAGAGGCCGTTTCCCCTGTTTCCTGGTTCCGTCTGGTTTTCTTGGTGAGAACAGAATGTACTGAGTGCTATGGGCAGAGGCAGGAAGAGAGTGGCTAAGGCCCTAATGATATGTTGTATGATTGTTAGCTTGGTATGTGTGTTTGAGAGTATGGACCTCCTCAGAAACTCAAAGCTTAAATCCTGCTGGCCTGGAATATCTTGAACTCTCTGGGTATGGTTCCATTAGTATCCAATGTGTGGTACTGAGAATGGCTAAAGAGGCTTGAGTGTGCACTTTGGAGTGTAAACTAGCCTATGTAAACAATGACATAATAGAAGTTGTACTCTCTTCATACAAATAATAAGATTCAATTTGAACTTTTAAATGATACTAAAGCAAAACACACAGTCGATTTTTTGCATATTTTTATTTCTATTTATGTCTTATTGTTATCTTCTTGGTATAGTTGGTTCCCTTCCTCAGCTATGTAACTATAATCTTTAGGCAGGGTTCCCCCTCTGGACCATGGCTCGTAGTCACAAGGTTGAACAATAGACAGACAGACTTCGATTCTCTCACTTTAATAGTAGGGACAGATTGACTTATTCACCTATCCCAAAGTCAAGAGTGGGAAGTATTCAATCATGTTTTGAAACATGGTTTTTGAGGGCCCCCCTGCAATACCTTCACTGATCCCCAGGGGGGCCATACCCTACTTTAACCACAGACTTATGCAGTTGTGTCTTTGTGGTGAGTATGTGGCAAGAACCTTCAGTAACACAGGAAAGACATGCATACTCTACTCCACAACCTGAGAGCTGGAAGGCAGGAGCACTAACCATTCTGACTCCCCATTTGTGCCTCTACCTATAAAAAACGTACTTCTCTTTTTTTTACAAAGTTCTAACCAGAATTTGTCAGTTTGCCATTAGCCTAGCCTGGCAAACTCATGATAGTGTACAACCACTGGTTCTGTGGTCCTACTTCTACTCTAACTATCTCTAGCGGTAAGTGGACTATTTCCCATTCAGCCTCAGTTTACCCCAGTATACCCCACAGCCTTGGCTTGGTCTTATTTGATCCATGTTTTGCAAAAACCTTAAAATTTTCACCCCAAAATGTTCTAACGCCAGACTCTTAGATTGACTTTCATCCAAACCTCATCCTCAAATGCCTGGCCTCTCCATTAAGAGTTATTGCAAAAAAAAACCTCCTTACATTTTCTCCACTATCTTTTTACCATAGAACGCAAAAAGAAAACAGAGTCCACCTTTTCTTAGTCAAACATCTGGTTTGTTCTAAAAAGCTGCGCCCAGCTTGATTTTCTGTGGCATAATTATGTGTGCAATTAAGTGAAGTTGGTTTCTCAGCATGTGATTTTCCAAATCTTTTGTGTCCCTTTATGGCACTCGGTGGAAAACATTTAGGAAACAGCATTTTTGTGACTAATTGGACAAACCATGCAGTCGTTAAGACTGGGCAAAACGGGATACTGCTTATTCTGTTGGGGATGCCAATGTATATGGGTATAATGTGAAACAATGCCGTATATCTGATTGGTTTTTATGGTAAATGGAAATAGAGGAAAAAAGTTAACAGCTCTGAAATCTTGTTTATGGATTAATTTATTTGGTAGGAACCATGTACAGAAACATTATGCTCAAAGAGACAAAGATGTGCAGATTATAGCTGTGGAGCTAAATTCCATCTGTAGTCCCTATTGACAATAAATACTGTCGTACTATTGTCAACTGTCATAGGTTGCTGTTAGGGCTGGGAATCACAGGGTAGTTAGCTATTTTGTCACACCCCTAATTGCTAGTGATCTGATGGCACAGTGGTTAGCACTCTTGCCCGTTACAGAGCTTTGCCGTGGCCTATCTGTGTGGAGTTTGCCTGCGAATATGATATGATATGCATATGACCTTGTGACAAAATAAAGCACTTTACCTTTAATGTTGAGTATTTCTGCAAAGCAAAAGTGGATTTTCCCTATTGATTGTAGGGCTAATTTGTCAAAGAAAAGTAGTCAAGAAAGATGTAGGCACGAATTACCCTACAAAGTGTGAGATAATACTGTATCCATCTTTGAAGAACCTGTCTATCTCTGTTAAAGGCAAGCAGCCTCAGTGCCCTGGATAGTCTGTGTTGGAATGTATTCATATAAAAGCGGTCACTTACTTTCCCCCACCATACAACATAAACCCCTCCAGGCCTCTAACAGACAAAGCTGAAGATGACAGAATGAAACTATGTACAACTAAGCACCTACTTCCTCCCTTTCTCTTAAACATGTTCTCACTTATATATTTTACCTAGGTATACAGCCTCAAAGAAATGTTTTAAGGTCACATATGTGAATTGTAAATGTAGGGTGTAGTCCGTAGTGTTTTGATGACAGATAGATGACCCGTGTGGTCCAATATAACAGATGAGCTACTGTAGCTCAAACTGCTAAAGAATTTAATGCTGCTTCTGGTTTTAAAAAAAAATCAGAATATAGTGCATTGGAAGTTTATGTATGAGGCTGCATATTGGGCTGGTGGCCAAATGTTATGCCTGATCAGTGTGTGTTACTTGTAACTCTATATTGTAGTGTGTAGTTGAGCAGTAAGTGGCATTTTATTACACAACATGACTTTATTCTAGTCCTAACTGAAAGTACCATATCTCTCCTCCCACTCATCATCTGACCATTCTCTCTTCTTTCATTTTGCAGTTTGCCCAACTCCCTCCGCCCCCTCCCTCCATCCTCCATCTGAATGAGTCTAACGAGGCCCACTCTAGCCTGCCCTAAGTCAATCAGGTATGTTGATTGGTTTGGCACAGCCCAGGTCGTACCACTTTGGCTTTGCACGCACCGCTCAAACCACCAACTTTATGAAAGCTTGTCCCGGGCTGGCGTGCATGTCGCGGGGGTTGGTGAGGGGGTAGAGTAGAGGGCTGGCAAAAGAATAAAAGGCAGAATGAGAGGACACACAGAGGCACACTGCCAAGTCAGGAGTAGCTGGAACCGGAGACACGTTTTCAGCAACATGAGAAATGACATTATAGGGGCCCACACGGCATATCAGGCATAATCATAAATGCATCAAATTTAATAAACACACCCAGAATATTAGGTTAGACTATATACATTTTAATGACAGGACCTGAGACATCTCCCCTGAGGCTGCATTATTCATAACATGGTCTCAGAACAAGCCCTGTATAAAATTTTGTAGTTAAGAATGGTACATCAAAACAAAAAGCAAGCACTTGCAGAATCTCATTCAAGTTCAGAGGTTAAAGTGAAATATGTAAGGAACCCATTGTTGAAGCCCCATATACTAAATGTGTACTAAATTGTAGAAGAACATACAAATCAGGATGTTGGGCAGCTCATAAGTGTAGCGCACACTTTTCAAAAAGTAATTTGAAAGTTAATGGTAATGTATGTGTGTTGGGGAGAAGGTACAGTTTTCTTCCCTCCAGGACTGAGGAAAGTAGAATTGTAAGCTATTCAAATAATCAGAAAACTGAATATTGTGAACCAAATAAAATTCTTTTTTGAGCATGTATTTTTCTCTGCTCAAATGTTATGCCTAACTGTCCAACCACTTTTGCCACACTATTAGATTCAGTTCAGTACACATAATTAGGTTCACAATAATCTATTAATTCATTCTATATTTTTGTTGGGGTGACAGTGCATGTGAATGTCATGTTAAAACATTCACCAGCAATATTAGTACAGTACTGCTAATGAAGCACAAAACTGGATTTAACAATCCACTTCTGAACAGAGCTAACCTGACTTGACTCCACTGACTCAGGTGTTTCACTGTGTATCCTGACAGCTGTTACTGTTGCTGCTACTATTTTATCTGCTGACATACTCCCTACTGCTTACTTTAAACATAAAAATCCTGAGCAGAGCATTACCAAACCACTAAACCCTTCAAAGTCCCAAATAATTAAAACAGCTGCCAAACACTCCATAAAGCAAGTGTGGCTATATTGACATCTAACAGCCTTGTTTATGTTCCACAGGGCATTTTTAATCAATTGTGGTTGGTTTTCTTCTTTTAGTTAAATGTATAGAGTTATATGTTCAAACAGTTATTGTGTTGGATTATACAAGTGGTAAGATTTATTAAATAAGTCGTAGCTTTTGCATGCAGTACAACATAGCAGCACAGTACAGACAAAGCGAAAACATGAAAGCGGTCGATAAGTGATGATGTGTGCATGTCCTACCCCCCAGGTCCATGTTCCCTGAGCGTCTGGTGGGGAAGCCCTGTATAATTATGTTTTGGGGGAGGGGAGGAAGTGGGAGAAGCCAGTACCTGAATCATGTATGAGACTTAAGTATGGCTATTAGACTGATGTTGACTGTAGGGTCAGCTAATGATGTGAATAGTCGGCAGCCAAAGCATTCAGAGAGAGGCCCACACTGGATGAGGTTTGCTATATGGAACATTTGATATATACGCTCACTGGTCATTTTATTAGGTAGACCTTGTACCTAATAATTTGCACACGTTTGATCTTCTGTGGCTGTAGAACATTCCAGATTTGTAGCACGTGATTATCTGAGCTAATGCTGTTATGTTATTACTTCAAACCAATCTCATTTTTCCTCACAGAACATCAACTCACTCATCTTTTCTTTTTTGATTAATATTATTTTCTGTAAACCATTGTGATACTCGGACCAGTCGTACCAAATAAATTTATGCAAACATATCTGCCTATCTGTTTTAAAATATGTTTTATGAGTTTTAAATTTGAGAGCAGGTCCGGTTATCGAGCTGCAGTAGTGATGTTGTGGTTGCCACGGTGATGACTTTGTACATGTGTATGTGAGGGTCATGAGGTAGGCCCGCTGCTTCTGAAAAGTGTCTCTGTCAGCAGAAGCACTAAGGCAGGAATCGATGCCTGAGGGAACCAGCCATAATGAATGAAATGATGTGTGTTTGGGAATGGGGATGCTGCTAGACTCAAAACATCAGAATGTCAAAGGACAGTCAAGGTTAAATGCATAGAGTTGGTCTGAGAGTACTGTATACTTCAAAATACTATTGTCTGTAAAAGCCAATATAATATTATAGACCAAAACAGTATTATAAGTTGAAAAGGTAGTAAGTGCATTTTATCCTCCAAAGTCATTCACCAACTAAAGATGACAGTTTTCTTCTTTCTCTCTCCTACAGATGACAGATCTATGTGCTAAACTCCACTCTGAGGGAACTTCAAAGTCTCACAGCAACACTCAGTAAAAGAGGAGCAGATGAAGACACGCTTGATGTGGGCTACTTAATATCAGTAAACTGGCAACACTACCACACCAATGTGGACCTCCCAATACGCAGTCATCAAATAACCTGAAGAACAAAACAAACATCACAGAGAGGATAGAGCCTGGTAGCCATGTCTGATCACAAGGACATGACCCACCGCCACCTCAAGCACAAGCTCCAGAGTCTGGGACGCAGGCTGGACGAGCTGGAGGAGGCCACCAACAAACTACAGAAATCTGAGGATGAACTGCTGGAACTACAGGTAACAGAGTTATGTTGCTGTCATTTGTTGTTAAATTGTCTAAACTAGGACATAATGACAACAGTGGACAATACATTATATTATATATTTCAGAGTACCCGATTTAGAAAGCCATCATAAAAGCCAATATTAATTGTTTTGTTTAAAGGTGGTATTTCAGCACTATCGTTTGTTGCAGTGGGACTTGGTAATTAAACAGTTAATAACTTGTGCACATATCTGAATATGTTTATTAAAAAAGAAGAAAAAGTACAACAAATTTTAGATCACACTTAATAAAACCACCAAATCATATTTTTTATGCTGTTTACTAAAAGGAATTTCTTTCACTCTCTTGTCCAGGACAAAGTCATTCAAGCTGAGGGCGGTAACTCAACTCTTCTCTGTGATGTTGAGACTCTGCGAAAGCAACTCCTAAAAATCCAGGGAAAAGATGAAGAGGTACGCAAAGCTGAGGACCTGTGCCGCACTGTACGAGAGAAACTGGAAGAGGAGGAAAACCTCACAAAGGATCTGAAAGCCGAGATTGAGCGCCTTCAGAGGAGGATGGGTGATCTTGAAAAACTGGAAGAAGCGTTTGGGAAAAGCAAGTCTGATTGTAGCCAGCTCTGTCTAAGTCTAAATGAGGAGAAAAACCTCACCAAGAAACTTTCATCTGAATTGGAAGCTCTTAAATCCCGTCTTAAGGAAGTGGAAGGTTCAGAGACTAAACTAGACAGAGCGGAGCAAGCTTTGACAATGGAACTGGAGAAACTTAAAGGGTTCACTCAGACGTTTGTGAATGAGCGTAAAAGACTTTTGGAAAAGCAAAGAGAAGATGAGAAAATTATCTTGAAGTTGACGGAACAACTGGAACAGCAGAAAATCAGACTTGGGCTTGGGTCTGCAGATCATGGCCGGGCAGACTATGTGCGATCGCGAATTGAGGATGAACTAACCTCCACTGAGATTCTTACGAGCAAACTGGCTGCACGCAAAAAGAGCCTTGACTACTTGAAGTTGTCAGATGGAAATATTGTGAACAAAGCCCAGAATGAAAAGAATAGTGGTCTGGAAGGATCGCAAGAAGAGGACAATAAGGTGAAAGAGCTTAGTTTGGAAGTGGAAAGACTCAAGAACCGCCTTAAACAATTGGAGATTGTAGAGGAGGACTTGAAAAACTCTGAATCTAAAAATGGGGAGCTTCACGAGAAGTTTCAACTGGAATGTAACCGCACTAGACAGCTAATCGAGCAAGTGGAACAGCTTAGGACGCAACTGTGTGGGAAAGGACTAGGAAATGGAAGCCCCAACAGCCCTGTTAAAGTTCTAGAAAATGGCAAAGCTGAGAATGAAGAGATTAGCAAAGTTGGTTTCCGTCAAGAGAAACCCAAATACCAAAGGGTCGCAACAGTCGCTGACCCCATGTCGCCCAAACATCGCAACCGAGAGTTATCCCCTCAGCGTAAGCGTGAAACAAAACTTAAAAGCCTTTCAGAAGATAGTTCTCCTAAGGTTGGGAGGCGAGCCCAAAGTCCTGCGCA
Source organism: Philypnodon macrostomus (assembly GCA_036025475.1). NCBI lineage: Eukaryota > Metazoa > Chordata > Actinopteri > Gobiiformes > Eleotridae > Philypnodon > Philypnodon macrostomus. The sequence continues at coordinate 4,325 of JAVQKC010032094.1, read as the reverse complement.
CAAGGCGAGACGGACTCCAAAAAGCCCTACAGTTACTTCTGATAACGGTTTGAGAGATACTGCATCCAGATTGCCAACATACAGCTCTGCGAATACCGCTCAAAAAGTGTCTATTTTGAGTCGCTACCCTCCTGCCGCCAATGACCAGAAGCCTTCAAGGACTGGCTACAGCAAGCAACTGGACGGGGACAGCAAAAAGGTTCGCCCTGAGAAGTTTTCCAAGCTGTATGTTGGAAGCGACAGTGAGTCGAACAATTCTGACATAGTGCCTGATGGGAATGTTAACAGTATTGGAGAAAAGGATACAGCCTCAGATCAGGAGTCCACAGAAACCATTCAGGAATCAGTTTCGGTATCCCTTACGTCAAGTATGTCTAAAGCCAATGGGTCTTTCACAGCTTACCGATCACATGTGTCACCACTCTTAGCTGCTGATCAAGGTTCAGAAGGGCATTCCTCGGCATCAGAAACTGAGTCTACTGGTTCAAGACCTTCAGAGCCTGAACCAGTAATAGAAACTTCCGCTCCTGTAGTCAGCAGTAGGACCTCAACCTCTAGATTTCCAAGATATACTCATGTCAATGATTCGCATTCAGAAGGCTCCTCATCGAGAAGTTCTTTTGACGAAGAGCTCCACAACAGATATTTATCCGAACCAGGTCACCAAGGGCCAGCTCAAACATTGTCCGGACTTGAGATCCAGCGAGTGTGCAGTCCAAGGGAAGCACTGAGGTCTAAAGCGGTTATCAAGCCGGCCATTGTTGAGATTGACAGGAAGGAAATGCTGATCTCAGAATCGTACTCTGCCAATGGCAAACCCAAAATTTCCACAAAACCAGTGATAACCACCACCAGTAAAATGACTAGCAGTATAACCATCTACCCCAATGACCCCAGCTCGTCCAGGACCAGCAGTCGCAGCAGCAGCCTGTCCAGTGAACCTACTCCTGCTAGGGAACGGCACACCTCTACCAGTAACATCCTTATAGGTATGGTTTTAAAATGGTATTTGTAATTAGTTTACGGAGTAGTCAAGTCATGTTGTTAACCACTTACACACAGACGCTTGTAAATAAATGTGCATGCATGCAATTTATTCATTTATTCAAAAGTCTTTTGATTGGACAACCCTTAAAGCAAACACATCAAAGTTTGGCCTGCAGGGCCAGTCATTTCACTTAGAAAGATTTTATTCGGCTCCCATCTTCAAAAGTAAAATGTATTTTACATATTTTGGTCCTTTTAAGCAGTATTTAAAAAATATTCCTGTTTGTGATAGTAAGTATATGTAAGTACAGTACAGACCAAAAGTTTGGACACACCTCATTCATTCAATGAGTTTTCTTTATTTTCATGACAATGAAAAGGCAAGAAATCCCACTTATTAAACCTGACAGGGCACACCTGTGAAGTGAAGACCATTTCAGGTGACTACCGCTTGAAGCTCATCAAGAGAATGCAGAGTGTGTGCAAAGCAGTAATCAGAGCAAAAGGTGGCTACTTTGAAGAAACTAGAATATAAGGCGTATTTTCAGTTTGAGACTTTTTGATATGTACATATCAATGTGTCTCTATGTGTTAATTCATAGTTTTGATGCCTTCAGTGTGAATCTACAATGTCAATAGTCATGAAAAGACAGGAAACTCATTGAATGAGAAGGTGTCCAAACTTTTGGTCTGTACTGTATATGAATATTTTTTGGAAGCCAAACGATGTATAGCTTGCTCATCTGACAAGCCTTGTGTCACAGCACAATGGTTTGAGGGGAATTACTTTTTATTTTGCCTTAGAGAAGATAACACTACAAAGAACATGCTTGACCAGTTTTGGCCAATATGGAACATTCTAAATAACTGTCAGATTTTGATGAAATTTTCCAAAAGGATCTGTTGCTGTAGACAGGTTTGCCAGATCGGGCCAAATAACTTAATTCACATAGGATTAGTAAAGGAGCAAATGTGTGCGTTATCATCACAGTGGTAAACCAGTATCACCTAAGTGGTAAATGAATTATATGTCTGTTAAGCTCTACCCCATATTAAATATAGCTTTGTTTCAGATGTTCTGTGATTATTTCATGTTTTTTATTCAATAGTGTCAAAAATGGAGTGACTGCTTGTGTTTTGCCCCTAGAATCTGATCATACATTTATCCTCTTCATCACAGGGAAGTACTTTTGGAGACTCACCCGAGAGAAACACCTGGTGTCTCTGCGTCCAGCTCAGATACATCGATTCTGGAGAGGTCTTCCCAACAACCTGGACAGTGTGGACGCAGTGTACGAGCGGCCTGTGGACCACAAAATAGTCTTTTTTAAAGGTAAGCAGACAGCAAATATTATGTCAGAGCCTGAAAGACACTTATGCTGTTTAAGTGACAGCACAAAACAAACTGAAAAAATGAAGTGATAGTGACAGCCTACTGACAATTTCATAATGGGGATTATTTGCTCTATAAGGCGAAAATATGTTTATCCTCCAATGTAGCAGGATCATGAAAGGAAAGTTGATATAATGACATTTAATAACATGTCATTTTAACAAATGATCACAGACAGATTTGTCGAAAAACTCTTTGGATAAACAGCAATAATCTGTTCAATCCCCATCTCTAGTGTTTGGTGTTTTGGTGGAAACAATGTAAATGATAGAGGTTTAAATAGAGGTCAAATCTCTCTATCAGGGCAAACAATGCACAATGGATCTTCTGGTTTAGGGGTTTCTGGGTAACATGATATTCCTCCATGCAGATCTCCTCTAGAGCAATTGAGGTTTTTTGGGCTGTCGCTGGGCAACACGGATTTTCAACTCCCTCCAAAGATTTTCTATGGGGTTGAGATCTGGAGACTGGCTAGGCCACTCCAGGACCTTGAAATGCTTCTTACGAAGCCACTCCTTCGTTGCCCTGGCAGTGTGTTTGGGATCATTGTCATGCTGAAAGACCCAGCCACATATCATCTTCAATGCCCTTGCTGATGGAAGGAGGGTTTCACTCAAAATCTGTGTCCTGGCTTAAGCAGGGGGACACGTCTGGCACTGCAGGATTTGAGTCCCTGGTGGCGTAGTGAATTACCGATGGTAGCCTTTGTTACTTGGTCCCAGCTCTCTGCCAGTCATTCACTAGGTCCCCCCGTGTGGTTCTGGGATTAATGCTCACCGTTCTCGTGATCATTTTGATCCCACGGGGTGAGATGTTGCATGGAGCCCCAGATCGAGGGAGATTAGCAGTGGTCTTGTATGTCGTCCATTTTCTAATAATTGCTCCCACAGTGGATTTCTTCACACCAAGCTGCTTACCTATTGCAGATTCAGTCTTCCCAGTCTGGTGCAGGTCTACAATTTTGTTTCTGGGTGTCCTTTCGCAGCTCTTTGGTCTTGGCCATACTGAAGTTTGGCGTCTGACTGTTTGAGGTTGTGGACAGGTGTCTTTTATACTGATAACAAGTTCAAACAGGTGCCAATAATACAGGTAATGAGTGGAGCACAGAGGAGCCTCTTAAAGAAGAAGTTACAGGTCTGTGAGAGCCAGACATCTTGATTGTTTGGTGACCAAATACTTATTTTACTGAGGAATTTACCAATTAATTCATTAAAAATCCTACAATGTGATTTCCAGGATTCTTTTGCCCCATTCTGTCTCTCATAGTTGAAGTGTATCTATGATGAAAATGACAGGCCTCTCTCATCTTTTTAAGTGGGAGAACTTGCACAATTGGTGGCTGACTAAATACTTTTTTGCCCCACTGTCGCCTTACAATCAAAACAAGATAAAATACAGTTACAATAAAATACAGTTTAAAATATAATACAGTTTATAAATTGGATATGAATGCTGAAGTCAGAGGGAGGCTGATATATATATACATATACATATACATTTACATATACATATACATATACATATATATATACATATACATATACATATACATATACATTTACATATACATATACATATACATATACATACAGGTAGGTATATATACATGTCAATATGCAGCCAAAGCTAATTTCCATCCTCAGTCCTTGGCCGTTCTATACCGGCCACACAACACGCCACTCTCACTAAACAGATACAACACTTTTAAAGACAACAAATTGTATTAATTTGTTTCCCTTCTCTCAGGTCTGAAGTACTGGGTGTTCAAAGACAACATTGTAGAAGAGGGATACCCTCGTCCAATCAGTGACTTTGGTTTACCCACAGACGGTGTGGACGCTGCTTTTGTTTGGCTTCATAACGACAAAACATACTTCTTTAAAGACAACTTGTACTGGCGCTATGACGACCACCTCAGGAGGATGGACCTGGGCTACCCCAAAGA
>JAVQKC010032072.1:0-20055 GCA_036025475.1 Philypnodon macrostomus | reverse complement strand
TATTAATTTGTGAATTATTTAATTGTCATTAATCGAAGATGTACCAAACTCAATCCAGTTCTGCATCTTCATGATATGTACCTGTGTGCAACAGTTGAAAAAGATCCAGCAAAGACTTTTGAGATATTGCGTTCACAGTTTTGGCCCGTTATTAATTAATGAATTACTTAATTAATATTCATCGTAGAAGTACCCAAATCGATACAGTTCAACGTCTTTATGGTATGTACCTGGGTGCAAATGTTGAAACTGATCCGGCAATTCGTTTTGGGCATGCGTACAGTCCCTCTCATAAACTACTGTTATTTCATTGCTACAGGCTCTTTCTGAGCTGATTCAAAGGCTAGAATCTCTGGAAAATGAGTACCTATCAGCGAAGAATAAACATAAACTTCAACAGAAGAAGGGGGAAGATGTCGGCAGCTTTGACCCTGAACGGTACAAATAAAAAATTAAAGAAGCATAGTTTTTCTTTTTAGGAATAATCTAGATTCATTTGTTTCTGTTTGTGCATCAGGAAGCTGGAGCATCTAGTCTTTCAGTGTGAACTTCATCTGGACAAGCTGAAGGAACAGGTGCAGCGAGAGCATCAGGAACAACGCACCTGTCAGACTCAACAGGCCCCACCCACTCCCCCTGAACAGACATCGACTTTAACTGTCCATTCTGGAGGGCAGCTGCAACAGGTACATCAACACAAGGACATTTTTTAGAAGGAATGAGAGTAATAGCCCGAGATTAGCCAGCAACATTTACTGGTGTTTGTGGCTTCAGCGTCCCGCTTCAGCTGCTTTGTCCGGCCCACAGTCTGACGAAGCATGTCTGAGGATCTCTAGTTCAGACAGTGAAAAGGAGGGGCACCACATACTGAAATTCTCTTTACCTAAACCCCATAATGGCAACGATGGTGAAGATGAGCCAGACGTCACTCAACTGTAAGTGTAACCAGCAAAGCCATTTTAAATCAGACTTGAGACGGTATATAATTGTGTATCTTTACTCCTTTTTATGTACTGTTTATGTTCAGGTACCAAAGCTTCAAAGAACATCCTAAACCTTTAGTGCGGGATTTAAATGAAGGCGCATCACTCATCCCAATAACAAACATGCAGGATGAATATGAGGAAGGCAGGAGATATTCAATGGCCAACACACAACAGATGTATAGATCTCCAGAGAGGTATGCATCAGACAATTTGACAAAAGCTCAAATTGTGTAAATTCTAAACAATTAACTGAAGTCAGTGACATCTAATGAAATGGCAAATGTTCTCACTTTGTGTTGTTTATATTCTATTGTGATTTATCATATTCTATTTTGATTTGTCTTTTATTGACTGTCATAACTAGTTATTGATTCATAACATGTTCATGGCAGGAAGCCTTCTCTCGTTCCCAGTGTTGAGCCAAGTCCTCCCTCAGTGAGGTCTAAACACCCCTCAACTCTCCCCACTCATTGTCTCAGCAGCAGGACATCTGAGTTGGGACAGTCCAACAGCCATGTTCCAAGTTTAATGAACTATAATGTGGGACAGGCCTATGGCCATTCTCTGAGCAACAGGGCGTCTGAGGCGGGACATTATTACGGCCATCCTCCCAGCAGCAGGATGTCCGAGGTTGGACAGTCAATCACCCGTCCTTTTAGCCGAAGAGAGTCTGAGATGGGACATTGCTGTAGCCATCCTGCAGGTTTAGTGAAATATGATGTGGTAAAGGACTACAGCTATCAACGTAGTAACAGGACAACTGAGGTGGATCATCATCACATTCACCGTCCTGGCAGAAGGGAGTCCCACAGCAGCAGCCTGAGCAGCCTGAAAGATCCTTCAGAAAGAAAGGACAACACCAGCAGAGGGAGACAGAGGGGATCAGCTCAGGTCTGAATTAAATTATTTTGACTTCCATATATGTGACAATCGAAATGCTGAAAGCTTAAACTAAATCAGTTGTCTCTGATTGGATTTCTTATGAAGACTGGATAATGTGGTTCATTAATGAACTACTGCTGCTATCCAACTTGCTGCAGTTAGCTAGGAGTACATTCAACAGCACATAGGAAACAAGTGATGCATAAATACTGGGTTGTGTTTGGTTTAGTTGTTTTTAATTCTTCAAAACAAGTACACTTTATTGTCACTGTTGGCTTTGAGATTACACATTTTACAGAATAATCCATCGTCTCTGAAATTACTTTTTCATTCAGATCTTGTCAAAAGTATGTATTTTTCTCTTAAACTTGCATCATCTATTATGGAGATGCTGTTTAAATATATCATTTTCCATACTCCGTATATACTTACACTTACTAAATTTTTTTTTTTTCCATCAGGATGGAGTGATGTCCCCTGAGACTGACAGTGGCTTTATTGGTTCAGAGGGAAGTCATCTAACTCCTGCTGCAGCTCACAGTCCTGTCCACCAGAGGGCGCCACAAGGGTGAGGAAGTTTAATTAATACTACATACTTAAATCATACTTCAAACACTTCTTACAGCATTTTGTCTTGATTAATTTGTTTGTATTTTTGCAGCAGTGGTGTTAAACCGTGCCCTGTAGCTGCTCTGAATAGACAGATGACTGATGGACCTCAGGTCAAATCTCAGCAGATGAAGAGAAGCCGGAGAGGAGAGCGGAGGCGCACCTCATCTGCCTCTCGCAAACACAACACACTCAAACAGGCCGCTGACAGGGAGAGTGATCACTGTGAGTAAATATGTGCTTTTACATTTACCATTGTACATTGTTTTGTACAAAACTAGACCCCATCCAGCAATAATAAAGACATGGTGCCCAGACTTGGACACAAACTGAACTCTAGATCCTGTGAGTGCTTCTTTCTACACTTTATATTTATCCAAACGAAAAAGAAAAATACTTCCCTGTGCATTAGATGAGCAGAACAACTTTAGGTCTAGCTTGCTTTTCACAGTAATCAATTAAAGAATTTTTATTTTTATCTCTCTCCAAAACACTCAAGATGGCACAGTTTATTCCACTGTGAATTTCTACAGCGGAAACGACAGGTCATTTGTCTGTCTTTACGACATGTCATGTTGATTTAAGGTTACTGTTCATCTCCATTTGTTTACTGCCCCACCATGTAGGCTTTGTCGCTTAGCTGGTGTCTGACACTTTTCTGATTGGTTTACTCCGCGCTGTTCGCCCCACCCGGGAAATCAGTTGATGCATGTGAGTCACCAGACTCAAAGCTGGTACTGCAGGATGCATAGTGTCCATCTTATACAAAGCTGTAATACAGCATCTAATTGTGTAGCATGATGCCTCCTTATTTGAGTCACAGTTCCACAGCGTCTGAATACAAATCTTTGGTAAGGAATTGTTCTCCCCCGTCTCTTCACAGCCCACACGTCTGAAGGAGACCAAAGTGACCACGTCACTGAATCTGTCTACTCCCCCCACAGCCCCACCCCTGATGTCCATCACCGTGACAACCATCACAGCGCCCAAAACACTGGACCATTGAAGTGAGTCAGACAGCTGCCATGGAAACATTTAAACAAAAAGCTGTACTTATTGCATGTCCTTATAGTACCTGTCCTGATAGTACCCGTCCTGATAGTACCCGTCCTGATAGTACCCGTCCTTATAGTACCCGTCCTTATAGTACCCGTCCTTATAGTACCTGTCCTTTATAGTACCTGTCCTGATAGTACCTGTCCTTTATAGTACTTGTCCTGATAGTACCTGTCCTTGATAGTACACGTCCTGATAGTACACGTCCTGATAGTACACGTCCTTTATAGTACACGTCCTTTATAGTACACGTCCTTATGGTACCCGTCCTTAATAGTACACGTCCTTATTGTACCAATCTTATGGTACCCGTCCTTTTATAGTACCCGTCCTTATAGTACCCATCCTTATAGTACCCGGCTTTATAGTCAAATTTGAGGATGATTCAAAAATGTATTACTCTGATAATGGGATCTAGTTTTATAATCCACTTTTTACTGAACATCAACATTTATAGCACACATTATCTTTAGAACAATAATTAGGATTCAAAATGCTGGAAACCTAAATGCATTCTCTGTTGATTCCATAGGGGGCGCTAGTGCAGTTGTGTAATGAGTGAGTAAATCCAGCATGTTATATATTCTCACTGTGTGGTGTGGTATGCTGTGACCTTTAACATCAGCGTTTTTGCAGTGCACTCTTCAGTGGTCACACATACAGTATCCTGGAGTTTCTCGGTGTCTCGGAGTAACGTTGTGGTGCTAAAATGTCACTATTTGAATGTTTCTTCAGTACGGCTGTCCAGATGCTGCAGGCTGAACTGAGACAGCTGAAGGAGAAGATGGAGATTGTGAGAGTTAGTGAAAGGAGCCACCCACACACCTCCACTCCTATCAGGTCTGTTTCATGTATATATTAGCTCAAGTGCATTCACATACCAAGTGTTTTGAGGTTATGTTGGTCTTCTCAGGTGTGACGGACATAGGGTCAATCACAGAGGAAGTAAACGCACACAGACCAACTATGTACAAACAATGGATGTACTGAATCCATTTGAGCTGAAGACACAGGTGTCCAACAAAACCTCACAGACTGAAAACGGTTAGTACATTTTTTTTCACATGGATTAAAGAAAACTCAGAATATTACCTTTAAATACATATCCACCAAATGTGATGTCATGTAAACAATATAATTGTTATTTGCAGGTTTTCTCCAGCAAGTATCCAGACTTACCCAGACCCCTGCTGCTGAGTTGTGTATACTGTCAGATACAGACCACAGCAGAGCTCACTTCAGTAAGGACTGGTTAAATATTATGCTTCAAGTTGTTGCCATCTACACCCCCCTGAAACAGTCTTAAATAAAACATTTAATTCACAGGACATGGCTCTAAAAGAACAGAAGAAGACGACAGAGACATTGGAGTTCCTCTTTGTCCTGAGTGTTTGCATTCAAGAAGATTCAAAGGTGTGTTAGATTAGCTCAGCTCAGCTCATGTTCATAGAAACAGTATAACATTTGTGTTCTTCTGGTCTGCCAGGTGGACATTTTACAGACAAGAGCTCAAACCACTCACCCCGTTCTCAACACTGTGTGATCTGTGGTCGAACTGAGTCAGGTCAGTAAACTCTTTAGACTGAATGAAGCTAGTTTTACAATAACTAATTCAAGAGCACTAGTACTGATAAACAGTAAATAGGTAATGACAAATGGTTGTGCCACCATTGGGTTTGTTTGTTCCTGAATCTGGTGAATCATGGAATCAATTTTGTGATGTCTTTGATAGACGTGAGTAGACATCAGAGCACCCAGACCACCCCTTCTTCAAACAGAGCAGACAGGCGCACACATTCAGCAGCCCCGGTGTGTCCTATACTGTAAGTGCCACACATTTTCAGCTGCTAGTTAACACAGATTGCTAATTAGCCACACATTGCCACAGATCAAGCCTACTCAAGTTCAGAGCGAGCATTGGAATAATAATACATGTGTCTCTTCAGGCTGTACTCCTATCCTCCTCCTGTCTACATGTCTCCATCCAAAAGTGAGGGTCACCCTAGAGTCCACAGAAATGAGCGTCCCAGGCGAAGTTTGTCTGCTGAGGGGCTGAGTTCTCTGGATGAATCCCTGGACAGAGCCTTAGGAGCAGCTCGGTCTATGAAGAAGACCTCCAGACACATGGCCCATACTTTATCTTCAGGAGTGCAGTACCAGCAGACACTCACTCACACACAATAAAGTCTGACTCAGTCCAGGTTTAGGGGTTACTCTGAGCAGGGTTGGATCTCTGTTTATTTTTAATAAAGTTGAAACAAAAGTGAAAGTATGCATTTTCATTTGAGGAAACTTTAATCACCAAAAGCACATTTGAATTGTAATAATCTGGTTAAAAAACAAGAGTTTATATTTGATTATATATTTTGATTGGTAATATTGCAAAGCAGTATAAGGGGATATTTCAAGTTTTTTACTGAAAAAGAATGAGAGCCAACATCACTTTAATTGGCTGCAGCTCCAATATGTATGCTGTTAAATGCTTCTTTAGTTACTCTCAGGGGCCAGTGAGCACTATTTGATATGTTGGCATATGTAAACGTAGCGCTGTAGGTCATTTAGATGTATTGTTGATCATATTGATTGTCAAATCTGTAGATTCAGATGGAGTTAGAGAAATTGCCAATATTTGGATTTAGATTATGAGATTGAGCCTATCATTTTGGAAAAGACTCAAAGGTAGCTATATTTTATCTTCAGTGTTATTTTAAATTGATGTTTCTTAACTTGTGAACTGTCTATTGTCACTAATGATATAATACTATGTTATCAATGCTGGATTATTGTTTTGGTTTGGACTGATATGACCTTTTCAGACTGATTTTACAAATGAACTATTGCAGACGTATACATTGATATTTACATTGTTTAATATTGTTTGTTGTGATTCTATCCATTGTTTACTTTTTTAAAACTATTTTTACACATTTTGTCTAAATAAACAAAATAGAGCTTTTGGGTTTCTCATGTCTCATCACCTGTATGTAGGTCTTTTATTTATTGCAATATGTAATATGTAAGTGCAATGGCCACTGCTAATGTATTTTACCATAACTGTAGCTAAAACTAAAGCGTAAGTTCAGGTAAAATACTTTTTAGTAAGTTTGTTTATATAAGGTGAAAAGAAAGTTGAATTGAGCCAGTGCCTTAATGGAAGCCAATTTATTAGACAGCTTTAGTACATAGTAGGTACACATGGAAGTATTGTTTGTGCTTCAACACTCGCAAACAGACAATCTCAATAAGTTAAACAGGATAGGGACAGACTAATGCATCTGTTTGTTTTTTCTTATGATAAATAATCTTTAGGCTATAAATCAATCATTTTGACATAAAGCCTATACAACAGCAACTGATAATAGAAAAAATAAAGACAAAGTCAAGCTTTTGTATCACGAAAAAATGCATCATAGTGCAATATACATGTTGTTTGGTCTGGGGAAAGGTCGGCAGGAAAAGAAAGATTAAGAGTTTTATTTTTGCAAAGCCATTCACCATTGTAGGGTTACATTGCACCAGAAGAAGGGACAGACAAGAAAATATATACTATTGTTTCCAGTGGCAAACGAACGGCTAGAACTACAACATCACAAACACAGCGGCTTCACATTGGCATTCTGAAAAAAAATTCACTACTTCACAGTCAAAAATATCACCAGTCAACAGTGAGACGCTAAAACGGCAACATATGGCAAATACGCGACACTACTCAGTGCATGGCCCAATGGAACATCTTAACTAACCAAATGATAATCTGACAGGATACAATATTGAAATAACATGTGGCCCAGATCAGCAAGCAGCGGCCATTAGACATTTAAAAACGTGACAGTTTTCTTTTTATCTGACGAAAAGGAAAAGCTATTTGTAATTAAATACTTTACAGTCTTGGCTTCTTATACAGAGCTTCACTTGTTGCTGTTTAGAAGCATTTATCCACTGAAATGCTATGTTTTAAGAGTACTAGCAGGCTGTACAAAGCTATCTTCATTTATTCACTCCCAAAACTCTATTAATCATTTTAAAATAATATTATTTTATAAAGAAAAGTAAACTCGTAGCCCGCTCAAATGTTCAAGTATGCTCTATCTCACGAATGCACTAGTGCTGCTAGTGGAGGGCTTGCAAATTTTGTCTCACAAATGTTGCTAAAATTCAAATTCACAAATTTAAAGCAAATTATATGGAGTTTTTTTTTTTTTTTTAGCTTTTTGAACAATATCTAGCTACTAACAACACACTGTCATGCGATTTTAAACATAACATTTCAGTGGAATATTTAAGCATAACTTCTAACAAAGCTTAACTCTGCAGTTCCCAGGACATCCAAACTGGATACAAACACAGTAACAGTCCAAACGAGTCCAAGCATGCTACTGAATACAAACACCTCAAATAGGGCCAAGAAGGGGAAGGGTGTTCCTTCAGATGAAATATATATTGCATGTTAATTGATATGATATATTTTACAACATTAAACTCTCAAACATCAGTCCTCCAGTCTCCACATCTCAATCTAAAGTTAACCCAAAGGAACAAACGTGAGAAAAATGACTACCTTTACACGCTCTAGCAGATTTATAGCATACAATTTTACAATTTGGTACTTTAGGTTTTAAATGGCCTTTAAAGTTGCATCCATTGTAAAACATGAATACTTGCAATTCTTTGATACAACATATATATTTTATCTTCTATGACGTCTTTTTACTTATTTATTTTACTTCTTGAGCAAGATGCATACACAATAATGGGATTCTGTGGGGGTCATGAGTGGGTGTGGTCAAGGAGGAGAGAGAGCTGTGATTGGAGGGTTTTTAACTTGCGACTTCCTCGTCTGGTTTGTTCATGGCCTTGAGCTGCTCCAACAGGCAGGTGGGAGTGAAGATGTGGGTCGATCCTGGATAAAAACAAAGGATAAGTTAGGTACATACTTGGACGTGTCGGCAGAAACTTAAAAATGAATGTGTTTTCAGCTCTAAATGAGACTAGAGAGTGCAGCCCAATGTGATGACAGATATATTTGTGACTTAGCAAAGTGAAAATGGACCAGTGAAGCGAATACCATAAGTAGTAAACTATTACTGGTGTCATGCTGGTGAAATAAAGGGAAGACACAGAAAAAATGGTAGCAAATGATGTGCTGCATTTAAATGTAAATGTAACTGATCAGAAAACTCAAATCTACAGCACAGCAAATTATTCAAATAGATACCTTGCCATGTTTTTACATCAGATACCAGCAACTGTCTCAATTTACCCAGGCTTGGGACTGGCAGATACTGTGAGGCTGGAGTTTTTGGCTGCAGCAGTCTAAAATTAACAGCCTAAAAGTCACTGAACATCTGATCAGTCCTAAGGATTAATGTCTGAAAAATGTTACTTTATGATCTGCATGTGTAGAGCAATGATCGTAGTCTCTATTTCTACTGTATAGTTCAAGTTTGTATGGCACTATTCGGTAAAGTCATTTGCAGTTCCACATTAATGGAGCAGAAAAACTAAATAACATACAACAACATAAACGTATTTCATTGCTCTGTTTGTGTTGGGAATGCCTTGAACATATATGTTCTTGCCATATGCACAGTACTTGTCTGTTACTGTAAATCTACCCATACTGTACCAAACAGTGGGAAAAAATATGAATTATTGCTCAATTCCAACCTCTACAGAGACTCGGCCCTACATATTGTATATTTTTAATGCTGGTGACTGGACATAATGGACACAATGATGGCACCAAACTATTGGCAACTCAACACACATAACAGCTAATCAGAAGTGAGGCTCTATTGAAGCATGCAAGCTATGTGAACTAAAGCAAAAATGTCAATAAGAGAGCGTCCAAATAAAACTTAACCACTTTTAAGGTGAGTCTACAAAAGTAAAAAAACAAAACTCAGGAGTGATTTCTGAGACCGCTGAAGACACTTTTACGACAAAGAAGATTTGAAAGGTACTGGTTTGGAGTAAAACAAACAATGTTATAATTAATATCACATTTATAAAAAAGTGCGTTTGGTTTACTCCTCCTCAGACCTGTTCAACATTATCAACAGCAGATAGTATATATTGGTTGGTTTCTTTGGCAAAGCTGCATGTTTTTATGGAGAGATTAGTATTAGGAAGTAGCGGTGGTGAGGTAGTTCCAGCTGAGAGCAGTTAGATTGTTACGGTGATGTTGAGGAAGCTCAGGATGGGTCATCCACTGACCGTCAAAAAGAGCAAAACGCTGACAGCAGTTGGGTTAAGAAGTAAGGTTGGAAACACAATGAGGCAAAGAAGAAGTTGTTTCCATCAATTCAATCCAAATAAAACATATTATTGGCCAAAGATATACTGCATCCACATTACGGCATAACTAGTTTTAGCAGGTTTCATATGTGATTTTTTTATGAGAGAGCCAATGCCTTGGCAGAGGTCTGTGCTTTCTGAGTGTTTCTAGTATTTTGGTTAAAGTAGAAAATAAAGCCAGGTAAATTAAATGCATTATCAAATCAAAAGACCGACTTACTATGTGCACCTCTAACTCTGTCCATTCCTTTTGACTGTCAGTGGGGTCAACAAGCAGCTCAACAGAATCGGCTTCTCTCCTGTTTTTGAACAGGCAGCTTCGTGGGCCACTATGCCCCAGAAACACAACACAATTGGGACACTTAAGCTCCAACAACACTTTGAAAATATCAAACATGAAACGCTCACACCAACCGAGCAACACAAAGACTGGCTTTACAACAGAATTTGCTCACGAGTGTTACATGTGGCAGTATGTGGAACGACCAGCCATACTGCTAATGGTGAGAGCTGCTACAAAGAAAACCAAAAGCTGGTTTGGAACGATATCGCTTTAGCAGATCAGATCAAAACATAATGGATGCCCACTGCCCAGTGTATCATTAAGTGTAGGTGTTGTCATGAAGCTTAGGTTTGTGGTGTCAATTTACTAGATTCACAATATGCCAAAGCACTGATGATTGTGACCTATACCCAGGATCATCATCAGTGTAAATATGAATAAGAGCTGTATTAATAATGTTAAAAATACAAATGTGCTGCGATGGTAAAGGGAAATGGCAAGTAGAGGAGAGATTAGTGGCAGCAGTCTTGGAGGTTTGGCATCAGGTTTTAGTTGGTGCTAAAGCATATCAGGCGGAGGAGCACTGTACAGACTCAATAGACTGTCAGCAGAGAGACTTCTATGGTAGAGAAACACTAAGGGACATTGTGCCTCAAAGATGGCCCAGAACTAGTGTCTATGCCCCCAAAGCTGTCCTGTGTTTCTCTACCTTTAAGCTAAAACTCCAAATGTAGGTCGCCTCTCTGCAGACAGTTGGTGAGTCATGTGAGCACAAAAAGGTGACTAAGAAAAGGTATGGGGTCTATGTTAGAAAATAAAACAAAATATTAAATCCCTTCTTTGAAATCCACTTAATAACTGGTCCTATAAAAGAAAGAGTGGCTGTCAATGTTACTTAAACTATAGATTCATCTCAAAGGTAGATTAAATCAGGTTCGTATGGCTCCATGGGATTTTGGGTGGAGATCGGAAGGCGATTTAATCCACCCAGCAGAGATGGGACGAGGGAGCAGGGATGGGACACTACCCCCTCCAACATGGACACACAGCGCAGACTTCACTTCCTGTCGATCATGTTGCTGGTTTAGAAACAGATGATTTTGGCATTTCGTTACCTTTGATTGTTACTACAGCGTATCATCTGCCCCCACCTAACCCTATCTTCTGCATCATCCTCCCATACCAACTACTTTGTCATTCAATCCTATGTACTCCATACATACATCTCTTATTAGGTCTCTTTAGGCTTTTGTCTGGCAGCTCTAACTCCAGCATCCTTCTAGTAAATGTCCACATCCTTTGTAGTGCACATGTTATGGCTGGTCCCTGTAATCTGACTGGAATGGGTTTCTCATTCATACTTGTATTCAGTCTGCACTCACTACAGATCAGTGTTATCAGCAACGTCATATATTTACAGCGCACGTGTTGTGGATAATGACTTTTTTATTTTATGTATTTATTTATTATTTACAAGTACTTGAGTAGTTAAGGAAGTGGAGTCTGACAGAGCGGCCCATCCAATAGTGAACACCGGGGGGGTGCCCATCCCTGAGGGACACGGGGTGGAGGTACAGAAAACAGTAGTGTTCAAAGAAGAAGAAGATGAAGCCCTTGTGCTGGAGGGACAGAAGGGCTTCTTTGAGCGGGTGCCTTTACTTTTGTCTGGGATATGCGCCTCTGCCTCACTCGGCTGAGGCGTCTGCGTCCTCAAAGGACACCCTAGTGGACTCTCTGAAGTCGGGGTGCTGCAGGTCCGATAAGAATTTGGTTGGGGTGAGCAAATGGGTGGAACCTGTGGAGGAACAGAGCTGGCTTCACCAGTCGTCTCTCTGCACATGCCCCTCCCCCATGCACTCACTCCAGGACAGAAAAGGTTAAAACAAGACACGCACCACAACACCACTCAGCACTGTACACACGTGTACACACATGTACACAAGAGAGACACATTCACACAGTCCTCAATCACTGAGACACTTCTACAAATCTATGACATGTTCAAATATAATGTAACAGTGGCTTAGATAGTATAGAGACATACTTCAGGGTACTAGAGCTTAGTCACATGATCAAAAAAGGAAGCCTATTACGTGAACACACTCTAGTGTGAATATCTGGGATTTGTAGAAATGTCCCAAGTCAAAGATTTCACATTCACGTTAAACAAAAACAGAGTAATACATGGCAATGCTGCAATTCAAAGACAACTGTTTAGAGACAACAGCAGAAGCAACAAAAGCATTTCTCCATTTAAACACAAAGACACAAAGCATTAGCACATTGAGAAACAGTACGAAGACCTCAACGTGAAATACTAGGAGTTTAACAAAAGACAATGCAGAAAATAGACAAGATAGTCAGACTTAGTACAGACACGGATGTAAAGAAGGTTGTTTTTATGGGAGTAAACTGAACAACCTTAAATAAACTGGAGATAGGCAGTATGTTGTGTTGTTATACTTTCAACACTACTGTTAATATTTCCTACTTACTCATAGAGACCGAGTAAATCATTTCTACAGAGAATTTGTGTTTGTTACTCACCAATGACGGCTTCCCACTTCCCATTGGCCTGTGTGACCTCATAGGCGCAGCGCATCTCGCTGAAGGACACTCCTCCAATGATGAAGACCATGACACGTGGCCCAGTGCGGTACTCTCCGGGGGTCTTGTTCTTGTGCCAGTGGCCGTACCGAGCGCTACAGCAAAAGTTAACAGTTTTATATGTCGAGGATTCTACAAATACAGTCTTCAAGGCTTTGTGAATTATGTTGTAGAATTAAATCAAATCTATAGATGGTACAACACAATTATTTTCAGAATTAAGACAATCAAACATATGGTGACATGAGATCAGGATCTGTAGTAAACTATGCTTTTATGATACATGTGTAATGTATTGCAGAGTGTGACCCTGGGCGGTCAGTTGTGGAGGGGGAGGAGCAGTAAATGACCCAGGTCACTGACACAAGCCAATCAGATCAATACACAGCACCAGCAGCAACTTATAACACTGTAGCTGGGTTTAATCAAACATGGTGGGTCTCATTATACACACAGCTATACTCACTACAACTGTAGGATAAAAAATGTTTTGATTCATATTCTTTTATCTAATTTTTATAGTGTATTTGTAGTGTTTCCTGTATTATTTACATTTATCATATGATTAATTTTTGTAGTTTTTTAGGACTTCAGGTGTGTATTGTACAGTCAGTACTTGGTAAGAGAACATTAGCCAGAATGAGTGTAGTTTACTGAAGCATTATAAAAGCTTCCGTACACTGGACAATATGTGAACGAAACATACCAGAGTACAATTTCATTTATTTTCTTTGTAGGTTGTGCCCTTTAAGAGAGCGGCTGCATACTAATCTCAGAAAATCAATTTAGCCATAAAACAGAGGTCACTTGTCGTATAACAGACAGTAAATTGCTACACTAAATGCAAGATTAATTGAACACAGGGTGAATGCACTGCCTCTAATGGGTCTTAGTTCTACAGGTCCATATTTAATATTTTCTTGTATATGTTATACCTGACTGCGGTGGTGCTGAAGGATGCGGATGAGCGGGTGGAGATGTAGGGGTAGTGCTTGGTGTCCAGTTTGTCATCAATAGCGTCCTGCAGAGAGATGAAGCCAAAGAGACGTGGTTATCAGCTTTACACCTCAACAACTGGGTCACATTCTTGACAGCCTTACATGCATCCTCTGACCAGAGGGCCTAAAGTTAGGGACCATTTACACTGCACCAACACTGCAGAGTAATCACAACAATCTGCATTCACACATGAGGAGGAAAAAGCTGCACAAAGACAGCCAGGCCTGCAAGGGGCACTGTGCAACAGCAGGTCAATACAAACAAGAAAATAATACTACTAATAATACTATTAATAATTCTAAAGCAGCTTTGATGATTTTATACATCTTTTAAAAACTCCTTTTTGGCCTGTCAGGATTACTTTATCAATACTGTAAATGGTCATTTATTTTAATACACTTAAAATTAGCTAAATTAGCTTTGCTTTTTCACATTTCACAACATTGTGCATTGATTGTTAAATGAAGTCAAACTGACCTCGATGATGTCCTTGACGACAGGAGTCCAGCGGGACAACTGATAGGTCTGCTCACTCACTCGCTCCTTCCTGTCCATCTTCTTTCCTCTGCGTAGAGTTGACTGGGAGAACACATAACAATCGTATTTATATTCTGTACATGTATATATTTTTAAACGTATATACACACTGCTGTGTTCCTGCAGATCATTGGTCTGTAGGCCTACATTGTCTGTATATGTTAGCTGACATATGATCACATTATGATCCCAACTCGATCGAGTGAAGGCTTACGTCTGTGATGATGGGGACACCCAGGTTGGCCATGTTTGTGATGATCTCACTGTCCTCTGGGGGGATCTGTGCGTGCTGGATCAGCTTGTTTAGGTTCTCCTCTGTGATTCCTGCAAAACACGTTCTTTTTCAAATTATTTTGTAGCAAAGACTGTCAAACTACAAACTCTAACAAGATTAATGATGAATTAGTCTCTCTATGTTGTATGTTTTTATGTATGTTACCGTTCTTGAGGAAGATGTAAAGCAGGATGATGCGGATCTTGTCGTAAGTGCTAACATTAGCGTCCAGAAGGATCGGGACAATAGCTCTCATGGGGTCCTTGATCTTCTCTCCCTCGGCATCAGTGCCCATGGCTAGATCCTGTTATGGGATGGTGTGAATACACAATGTGAAGCCGATATGACAATAGGTTGTATGTAAAGCTGGACAAAGCAGTTCATTGTGAGACTGCTGCTTGTATGTACCTATACGACCTAAAACACACATTGAAAATGCATTTTTCAGACTAGTGTCACAGTGTCTCACTTGTTCAACACGGCACAGTTTGTCCACAGTTCCTTGGTAATGCTTCATGCAGTCTTCAGCCAGCTGCAGGTGAGTGGAGTACTGAAGACGAAAAACAAACTCTTTCATCTACTGCTGGCACCAGACATTAACATTATTACATCATTCATGATCAGAATGGACAGACAAACCTTGCTAAGCTCTTTTTGGTACTGAGGCATCTTCTTCAGCATCTGGGACAGGTCTCTCATTGTGGTCTAGAACAAGGAAGTAAGATGTATCATAAAAACATTTCATTAACTTAAAGAGTTGTACTAAACCAAAACTATTTGCATTATGTGGACAGTGGACAGGACAATGAGGAGTGCAGTGACCCTGTAGGTTATGATTGAATATAAGACCGGAGGCAGAGCAAAAGGCAGCAGAGTTTAGAATGTTGAGGTTCTCTTTGGGAGTGATGGGGATATACATGTTGGACTCACATATACTAAAACAGAAACGTGCCAGTACCTTCTCACCAGTGTTCATCCTCTTACTGGCAGAGAACTCCTTCAGCTGACGGGTCACTTCCCTAAACAATTGCACAGTCATGATGTTGAGAACAGGTTTGTGGACCAAAACCAGATGAAGATCTCATCCATAAACAGTACTCACTGGGACACCTCAGCGATGTGCTTGTGTCGCAGGCTCACCCACAGATCATCATCTTCATGAAGCAGCACCTCTTTTTCACGAGAGTCTCCGATGCCACTCGTCTCATACCTGCATCACACACAAATGGCCAGTTGAGAACCAATACAATAAAAGCATATGTGCATATCCCATTTCCAACATCATTACCACACATTTAATTATAAGGATTCATATAGAAAGAAACAGAAACATACTTATAGACGTCGTTCTCGATGGGCAGCAGGTCGTAGCCCATGGCCTGGAAGGTGAGTTCGTGAAGGACCGGTGAGACTGGGTCAAATCCTCGGTCCAGGATGATCAGCTGAGAGCGGGCTTTGTCTGGACCCTGCAGATGAGAAAATTAAGTTCAGAGTGAATGACATACAGCAGGTCAATGCTGTGAATAATATAAAGTTTCCCTAAATATACCTCTCCCATTGTGGGGTCATCAGCCTTATAGGCATCCAGTTTGTCTTGCACCAGCTGGGCCAGTGTGGCATTGTCCTTGTACTCCCTAAAACAGATGGACAGAGGGCAAGAAGACATAAGAGAGAGTGCAATGCAATAACTTCAATAATAATATAATAATCATATAATAATCATATAATTCAATAATATGTAATGTCTGTTTACTTCTTCAAAAGGTTTTAAGAAAAATTAGGGCACCCAAGCGGGACAGTTTGGCACGGATGGAGGTGGGCCAGAGTACAGCATGAATGCACACGATTATGCACACGAATGTGCACACGAATATACCAGCTTTTTAATAAAAGAAACAGCAGTGTGCCTCACAATAAAAAGTGTTTAAATGCCTTTTGAAACAGTTATGACACAGAAACAATGCAATTATGCAGCTGATTGTTGCGCTCACTGATTTAATGAATGGGAAATGAACACTGTCACAGTCGTTCGGGCTCCGTTTACATCCAGCTGCCTTCACAAAACTTTGTCCATAATGCAAAAGTGCGACAGAGGACCGTGTTTGATGAATGCGACTCATAGCCACAAAATATTGCTGCATTGTTTACTGTTCTGATGTTTAGTCACTTTGCATGCTGTGTAACAGTCAGTCAGATCAAGTGACCGGGCGTTGGCAAGATACACTTGAGACGTGTGTATGCAAACCAGCCAAGGCCTACGCTCTACAATCATCTTCATCGTCTAGTGTGTGGACCCTTATAGCCTATATATATTTCATCTTTGTAACATCATGACAAAAATATAATGATTAGATTCATCATTTCACCTACAATAAATGTGTTTGGACACTGAGAGGAGGAAAGCATGCAGAACCTTTAGTCTGAGTTCCCACAAGGTAGAATTGAATGATGTATTTGCATATTTGATCTTATCCTAATGATGTAATACATGTTTTCAACAATAACAGCACATATGCCAACAGTTGGGTGTATTATAATCAAGTGCAGGTTAGACAAAAACAGCATCTGACCCCCTGTATCTGACGGCAGGATACTCCTTGAGGGTAGCACACAGTGTGGCCAGCTGCTCGGCCAGTCGCTCCATCACCGGGTTCTTCAGCTGGGTCTTATGGGGGCTGTAGAAGCTGTGGAAGGCGTCAGGGTTGTCCAGAGAGTACACCTGCAACAAACAGCAAAATACACACAAAGACATAACCTTAATATGACCTTATTTTCACTTGACCACTGCAGAAATAACTGAGCACTGCACAAGGAAAATCTTCTCATGAGCTTTGTTAGTGTGAACATCTTGCAAGAAACATATTTCTGAACCAGATATAATTCTGCGATCTTCTGTCCTTGCATCGTTCACAAACCATCCTTACTCCCATCTGTCCACAGTCACATGAACACTCTCCTGCAGAAAAGGACTGTGCTTCATTTCTGATTGGCTAAGGGACTTGTATAGATTTCCCTCTTTTCCAATAAAATCAGGCCCTGAGAACCAGTGGGCGGGATATGATGTGGCAGCCTCTTGCCTCCAGCTGAAAGCACAGAGTCTGAACTAATGATATAGGACAGCAGAGATGCACACAGCAAGACAAAAGACAAAGAGAATGAATAATAAAATGTGATAATTAATGTAAATAATGTATAATAGTCTAATTGAGGGTTGCAATTGGCTTGAGTCTATCTAAGCAACTATGGAACTAAAGGAGAATGTGATTCATTAATTCACCTATTTACACACGTCCTTTGAGTTAGAGGAAGCTGGAATAACCTACAATAACAGAGGAAGGACATGCAGACTCCACTATGAAAAACTGCATGCTCAACCGACACAAACAATTCCTCCTTTGCTGCTATGGAAAATGCTAACTGTAAATTGAAGACAAAGACACATATGGCTTACTGACACATGTGTTAATAAAATCTGAACGGACGGTGTGGAGGTGACAGATTAGAGTGTCATTGTGAGTCAGCAGCACTGCACTCACTGTCCACTGCCAAACACTCACAACCAACAAGCACCACCGTTGTTACTATTCCTGTCTAGGTCCTCTCAAAAGGCATACTTCAACAAGCTCCAATTGACAAGCTTATATCACTGACTATAGACTATGGCATGTAACCAACCTAAATTGAAAGTGCAAGTGAGTGTATTCTCCGTGAGGTCAGTGAGTGGGCGCATTAGCAAATGAGTTAATAGTATTTAGCTGCTCTTTTTACACTCTTTATTAGGTCAATTCAATTGCTAGTTGACACAAGGAGCTGATTAGTCAATCACATTAGTGCAAATAAATGCATTTAGGGATACAGGCGTGTTCATCAGACAGGAGAGGGACAGTTAAAGGATTTAAGTGTCTTAATTGCTGAGATTTCTTTGAGTTTAAAACGAATGGTCCCAAAAATGATAATATCCAGTGAGTAATATTTCGATGGTAAAAATGTCATGTTGATTCCAGAAGTCAGAGAAGAATGGCTTGTGATGTAAATGCTACAGTGACTGAGATAAACCTTAACCGCACGTAAACAATCTAACTTTAAATCCTCCAAAGTCACTTATGACTGGTAAACAGGTTATGGTCTAAGATTAATGACTTTACCTGAGACTCATAGGGCAAGAAGGCGATGTTGATCTCAGTCAGAGTTTTGGTGACTTTAGAAGTACGGCTCTTCACCAGCTCGTTAAACAAGGGATCAGGACAGGCTACAAGGACAACAAGTACTATTACTATTGCACATATCCTGTTTGATGTAATACAATACAAACATGAACACTTACAGTCAGTGAAGAAGACATGGGCAGCCTTGTATTTGGCCGAATGAGCATCTTTGAAGTCAGCGATGAGAGTGTGCACAGACTGTAGAGAAAGATGTGTTGAGTACAATGATCTGATGTTTAAGTCTTATCACATAATACCAGAATTGTTCCTATAGTACAAAATGTTGGGGACAGAATTTGAGTTTCACCTTCTCTGTGGGGGTGATCAGGTAGATAGCCTCTAGACTGGGCAGAGGCTCTCTCCGCTTCATAATGTCCTCCACAACTGCAGAAACACACAGAGCAGCAACAACAACATTCATGCCTATATCAATTAATATCAACTAGCAACTAACGATAGCTAAAAGTAAACAAACATACGAAACGTCATAAATGAATTAAGGCAGGTCTACGGGGTACTATTCACATTTATATATAATTTTTCTACCTCCACATGGATTTCACATGAAGGAACCATTCACCAATTCACACTCACAAGCTTTCACACACACACACACACACACACACACACACACACACACATTCACGACATGGTGAACTGTACATGAGCAAGTATCTTCAGTCAGTATGTAATTTCAAGCCAACAGATTTATAATTTACACTTCTATTCAGTGATCAAGTAATCTGGTGACATTGTGACCAGTCAAGAATATGATCAATGATACTCACTGGTGATGCCCTCTGTCATGATGTCAGTCATCTTGCAGCAGGATGACAACATCCTCATGCTCAGCTGGTCCACAATCAGTGCCTAAACAGGGAAAATTAATCACCTCAGTTCCTACATATTATAGAGTTGATTGCTATAGCTGGCATTTGTGGCTCCATTTCTGGTAATCCCAAAATGATGTTCTAGTAGAGGGACAAAATAGGAAACATACAACGTGCTGCCTGGTTAGAGGAGAGTCCCTGCCTCAAGTGGAAGAGTTCAAATATCTTGGGGTCTTGTTCACGAGTGAGGGAAGGATGGAGCGTGAGATTGACAGGTGGATCGGTGCAGCCTCTGCAGTGATGCGGTCGTTGTACCGGTGAAGAAGGAGCTGAGCCGAAAGGCGAAGCTCTCGATTTACTGGTCAATCTAGGTTCCGACTCTCACCTATGGTCATGAGCTTTGGGTCATGACCGAAAGGACGAGATCTCGGATACAAGCGGCCGAAATGAGTTTTCTCCGACGGGTGGCTGGGCGCTCCCTTAGAGATAG